>CAJPEV010000908.1:44398-86931 GCA_905338385.1 Darwinula stevensoni
GGGGGGGGGATCGCGTCCACAGGACAGGTCCGGACAAGTGAGGGCACCGTTGCAAGGCGGTGGCCCTGTTGCCAGAGAGAGAGAGAGAGATTATAACATGAAAGGGCGAGACATCTAGGAAGAGAGGTATACAGTTGCGGTGTGGTACCAGAAAGAGAGAGGGAGACAGAGGCAAGGAATATATACAGGGTGCGTCAGCTATTTGAGAACAAAATTTGACTTTGAGGAAAACAAAAATATTCAGTAGAAAAACCAATATATTTTCATAGAATTTGGTACACATGTTCTTACATACACATAAGAAAAGGCTATTCAATAAAACCGCCTTCAACCTCGATTACGGCCTCGATGCGGCTTCTGAAACGACTACATGCGTTGATCAGGTGATCCTTATTTATGTTTGCCATAATGTCCCCGATGGTAGCCTTCAACGAGTCCTTGGTATTATGGGCATGCTTGTTGGTCTCCCTCTCAACGACGCCCCATACGTAGTAGTCCAGGGGTTTAAATCAGGAGAACTAGGAGGCCAAATGTTAGGGGTAACATGATCGTTAAAATTTTCGGCCAGCCACTCCTGGGTCGTGCAGGCTGTGTGAGAGGGAGCAGAGTCTTGCTGGAACACGTACGGCCTCCCCCGAGCCACTCCCTCAATCCAGGGCTTGACAGCGTCTGGGCTACTACTACGTCTGGGGCGTCGTTGAGAGGGAGACCAACAAGCATGCCCATAATACCAAGGACTCGTTGAAGGCTACCATCGGGGACATTATGGCAAACATAAATAAGGATCACCTGATCAACGCAAGTAGTCGTTTCAGAAGCCGCATCGAGGCCGTAATCGAGGTTGAAGGCGGTTTTATTGAATAGCCTTTTCTTATGTGTATGTAAGAACATGTGTACCAAATTCTATGAAAATATATTGGTTTTTCTACTGAATATTTTTGTTTTCCTCAAAGTCAAATTTTGTTCTCAAATAGCTGACGCACCCTGTATATATTCCTTGCCTCTGTCTCCCTCTCTCTTTCTGGTACCACACCGCAACTGTATACCTCTCTTCCTAGATGTCTCGCCCTTTCATGTTATAATCTCTCTCTCTCTCTCTGGCAACAGGGCCACCGCCTTGCAACGGTGCCCTCACTTGTCCGGACCTGTCCTGTGGACGCGATCCCCCCCCCTCTGTGTCCTCTCTCTCTCATCATCTGTATGGTGATGAGAGAGAGAGGATGAGAGATATTCATGATCTAGATGTCAGCGACAAAAGTCCCTCCCCCTCTCTCTTTCTCCTCATGCACTACAACTGTCAGATCTCCTCTACTGATGTCGCGCCTGATCTTGTCCTTGTGTATCTCTCTCTTTAGCAACAGGGCCATCACCCCTGCAACGGTACCCTTCACTTCTTTGGATGGATGGATGGATGGATGATGTTGTATTCCAGGGTTCAGGCTTCTGCATTATCGCGTACATAATTAAAGTGGCAGAGTAAATTTTTTTTATCTTTGCAAGTATCGATGTTTCTTCAGCGATCATCTTTGAAATCATCTTCACTACACTTCATTTTGCACTCTCATCAATTAAAAGATAGGGCATTTATGGAAATGCGAAAGAATTCACGTCAGCCGCACGAAAACTTAGTAAAGCTTTCGGCCGAAATGTAAGTATCTTGGCGGCTGAGGGTGTTACTCATTGTTTTCTGTACCAGGCAGAGGTTCAAGTCCCACTTACTCGTGAAAGAAGCGTACGCAGGACCTTGTGTAAATAGGTACCTAAAAGCACGATTATTGATGATGTCTTGGGCGGTGCTAGGATCTGAATTATTTCGTACAGCATGAAACTGCAGAAGTAACCTTTCCTCCTAGGTAGGTTTTATTGCCTTCGCAGCGTTCTATACGTGGTAGTGCTTTTCTTTCAAGAAATGAATGGAATAAAAGTTCGCAAGATCAATGCCTAAGAAATAACACACAGGTCTTGTGAAAAGTTTCCGGGTGTCCTAAAAGAGGAAACGTATACGAATTCAGGGTCTGACTCTATAAGAAAGCCTCAGCCTTTGACACACTATATTGTGTCATTTTTCACCGCGTTGTTATAGTTTAATCGATGACATAAGAAGTACAGGTCGTCCACAATTACCTTAAGCACTTTGATGCTTATGATGCTCTCGGCTTTTCCATGAATTGAAAAAAACTGCATCAGAAAGCGATAATTTACGTCAAACGTAATCGTCAATTTAAAAAAAATCAGAATCGCCTTCACCTCTTGGCAAATTTTAACGGAAATACTCATATCGTTTGGTCAAAATGGAAGCGACGGCGACACGTCTTTCCAAAAAATAATACGAAAAGGGGTGCGGATGGTGCCTTTGGATAGTCTGCTTCCAGCAGCTGACTCAAGGTGTTCATCCCGAGAGGTGAGTTCTGTCTTCACGTTTATGCTTAGTTTTGTGTGCATGCAACTTTCATATATGCCTTCTCAGAGTTCCCTATTTCGGAAATTGACCAGCTTTCACATGTAGCTGCTACTTTTCTTTCGTTCCATACCCTTCCTGGATCGTGCACCCCTACAATCCGTAGGTATTTAATTCAGCAAAGGTATTATTAACCCCATCATGAATATGTACTTATTTATCACCATAATCGTTCCAATGTTCACGTGGGCCGGTTAAGTACTAGTACCCACGTCTCAGTCCTCCAACTCTTTTGTAGCCGGACTCCGTGTACATGCTAATATACACAGCATAACATGAACCAGAATACACTGAAGCACTGAAATTTTGTAGATGCAATATAAAAATTCGTTTGCTTACTCCAATTAGGTGAAGGTTCATCTTTAATGTGATGACAAGAATCAACATTTATTTGGAGTTGGTGACGAGTTAATCATTATTGGTGCGAAGTCAAATATATACGTATCATTTATTTTCTACCTTTAGATCGTTGATCATGCGTCGGAGTGGTGTCTCTCTTTGAATGCAGCAGCTCTGAGGTGAAGAAGAGCAACCTACATTCTTAGAAAAGGGGGAGCGATTTTTCTCAAAAAAGCGAGTAAAATAGTTAACTCCAGTTTCACACCCCTTTAACTCCGGGAAAGGAGCGAATTTACTCCATCACCAATGAGCAAAATTGCTCTCCTCCTTCGTTCTTCGGTAAAAACACTCCCATCGGAAAGTGATAGGGATGTCATGCAAAGACGAAAATTCTCGTGTATACTGTTTGTCGCTTTCGCTCTCGTATAGGCGTTGACCTACCACTGATTGTACTGATTACAGTACACGTCAGAGGGTGGACCACCTCTAAAGGTTCCATGGAGTGCCCGAGATATCAATCCCTTATTACCTCATTTAATTGAGGTATGATTGAATGAACTTCACAGACACACTGTATATTCTAGATCTCCCATACAGATAAATTCCTACGCGTTCCAAAAGGGTTCCCAATAGGAATATGAACTTGTATATGGCCTGACTCTGAATATGTCTTTATTATGTGGATAACAAATGATGAAGTGTCCGTGTTTATTGATTCCTATAATGAGACTTAGGCGAGACATATGGCAAGGTACTAAACAATCCTGCGAGGGATGATTCCAGAAAAAGAGGGAAGGGAACTTTTGTGTCCTGTACGAAAAGCGAGACCCTTACCTCCATCTAGTGGCCTGGCGAAGAACTTCAAGGTGTTCACGTCAATACGAGCGATGAGGCAGCATTTGGTGAGTATTAAGAGAGTAAATTCGAAAAGCTCACAGTGTGCTCACTTTTTACTCCCCAAACGCTCGGAATTTTCTGAGTGTACCCTCCACCTTTGCTGGTGAAAATCGATCTCCTGGACATTCTGCCTCCGATCCAAGTTTGTTTTAAGCATACAGACTTGAAATTATTTGGAGCTCAGAGATATTTTATATTTATGAATGAATCCTCAAGATTGTCCTCAGTCTGGGAGGGATTTAAGTGCTAGGCGCATCTTTTTCTGAACTGAAGCATATTCTGGTGAGAGAAAGGTGTGGAAGATCCAAGTCTCTTCGATAAATTGCAGATGATTACTTAATATTGATAAAGACACTGGAACCTAAAATAAATATTTTCATGTTGTCTTTCCAAAATGCCGCGGAAAACCCGGAAACATATAGTCTGTGCCTTTCAAGCCATTTATTTATACCCGCGAGAATCACCTATTTCAGTCTTTTCGGGTAATTATTGTCATGAAAGTTCGAATTATTCCTTTTAATTTTAATGTCAACGGACGCTCTAAGAGATTACTCTCCGCCCTACTCCTTTCCTGCAACACTTTCACGATTATTTTTCTCCGCAGGTTGTGACCAGTTCGGTTACCGAGACAAGTTTCTGTTATTTCAGCGAAAGACTGGAGGATCTTTGTCATGGTTAGTGACAGCAATGGAGATAAGACTGGGAACCGCCTTAAGATGAAATGAGATCGTCAAGAGTACCCGGCCATTAATACAGCAAAACTACTCAGTGCACCAAGGAAAATCGTGTCATTAATCTAGTTTGCCAGTTTAAATTCAGTATCACTTGTCTTTCTCTCATTTATAATTTCCTGATATAGCGGAACTTATCTTTTAATTTTCTCCGCCCATTAAATTTCAATGCTTTGCAAGGAAGTAAGTTTTCATTAGGAACTTCCCCCCCATCTGAAGTTGACTTAAGAACATTTGATTGCTCATACGGTGCCAGTTCAATGAACCACGTGAAAAATCATGTCCTTCCCTTGGCCTGTTTTGCTAGAGTGCTGCTTTCAGGCAGTGGCAGATAGATACATTGTAAATGGGAGGGCGGGAGCATGTCTCAGTCACTAATCCCCGAACTTTGAACCCACAACTGGAAACCCTTATTCGAAACAAACAAAGCCAGAACCTTTTCTTTCCTAAATGCTGACCTCGAATTCTACTGGTGAAAGTAGAATGCAAATGATCACCGATCGGTAGTTCAGAAACCGTGATAGCCAAATTGGTTCTTTTCTATCGCTTTATTACGGCGGCTCGGTTCATAGCTCGTATCGCTCCTATCCGGGTTTGAAACCAACATATTCACTGATTTATTTTCTTTGCGCTGACTTCAACGGGTTCGAGATGGGAGATCCCAGAGTACCTGGAACTCCCGTCATCAGATGTGGGGCGTTATAATACGGCCACTATCTTGGTAATGGGGGAAGGAATAAATTTCCTCTCATACTTCCCTCACTCCTGAAAGTAAATGGGCCAGAGCTAAAAGACGCACATGCAAAAACCTTTCTAGGATTCTTGAGCAAACAAGCCCGTAAAACCATGATGATGGATTATGATGTTTTCCACGATTCTGCTTCCTGCATTATCGCATACGTCATGGAACTGGTGAATATAAGCTTCGGTGAAAAAAAAATGGTTTCGTTGATTCGACATCGATTACCTCTACCGTCACAGAGATGAAATCACTGTACTTCACATTTTTCGTTACTCTTAATTCCAAATCAAGCTATAACTTCATTGAAGCGTAAGGGAACTCATATTTTCAACGAGAACAACACGAAAACTTTGTACAGCTGTCAAAATGGCTGAGGACTGCACTGTAGAAGATTAATATAATATAATAGAATAAAATTAATTCCGAGACATAACGAATTAACGGGAACAACTTCAGTATGACAAACACTTGATCGACTTCGTCACTGCCTATTTTACGGCGTAGGTTAAGCTTCTTGTGCTTTAGATAATAGCTGTATATGGCCACAATTGTGACCTTCTGCCCGAGGACCTATACATATTGTGAAGGCTTATCAACTCACAAAATGTAATCTACTGGCTGATGCAGCAATTAGAGGAAAGAAAAAATTGTGACTTGCTGGAAGCTCGTTTCCCATGGTAAAACTATCCAAATGTTTTAATAAGAGAGGGAGTATTAGGGGTTGTGAAATGAACACGCTTCTTCATGCTTGGATGGCGTTTGAAAGCGGTATTAGTGCATTTAGAACGAGAATCCTTTCTGATTGTAAATGGAGGATGGACGAATGGAAGGATGGGGAATAGCAATGCGTCATTGTGATCATCATCATGAGTTAGCTGCGGCTTGATTGCCTACACCAAGTCAGAAATCCTTGGAAACCTTGATCAGGATTGATCTTCACTGAACCATTCAAGGCGAATGAGCCTGTCTCTGCGAGTTCTCCTGGGAGCTGGTTCGGAATGATGCCAGAAGCTTCTTCTATCTTTTCATTAGCTTCCATTTCCACTGCATGTCCTTTTCCTCAGATGATGAGAAGTACGAAAACTGTAGCCCGCATGACAACATCGAAGCTGTACCATATGCACGCATGCATCCTGAACTGCCTCTGTTCAAGGAGATGAAATTGCTATGGAACAAGTTTTTCATCGAGTAATTGAGAGTGACAGGCACCAGATCGACAAAACAAAACTGATTCACTTCAAAACGGTACCGTATGGGAATCGGTTTGACGGGGATAATCTTATTCCATTAGACTTCCATTATGAAATCCGATCGGTTTAGTCAAATCAATCGGGTGTATTTCACCCCGAGAGAAATAAACTGCCCACATTCGTTGCATGTCACAAATCAGGTAAACTATGAGTTCAACATATTTTTGAACGTATTTCTCCGGAATCAGATCGGCGGAGTTCTAAACCACCGTGACGCATGTCGCCCAATTAAACTGGATCTCATGGGGACAAGTTAGAATTCAAAGTTGGAAAACGGGAAGAAAAATGGGTACGACGTCATACTCCACAGGATTCTGTGAACCTAGGTCCAATCGATGTCAAGCATTGACCAGAGAACCTGGCGAATGAAAGAAGTCCACGATACGCGAGAAGGCAGGCGCTGAAGTACCTATTTAACGTAGTGAAAGCGGATTGGACGAAGGTATCGGTGCTCTGTGGTTATTAGAAAAGCGATATACGAGAGCCTCCACAGTGCGATGTCGACCCTCTCCCAGTCGTGAAGCTCCTCAACTCCTCCACGGCCCAACAAAACATTTAACGCAGGTTTAACGTCCACTCCAATATATTTGTTGTTCTAAATGCTTTGAAGTAACCGTGGGTTTTCATGTCCTGTCATGGAAATTTCGAAAATAATCAATCTTAATTGCAAATTGGTAGGACAGGAATGTCTCTCAGAAAATTCCTGTAAGCCCATCAGGCTGTGTTTGCAATTTTTCTCTTTCCTGTCACATTTTCCCCCCTTGTATTGAATAATTTTCATCCACCTTAGTTCAAGTAGATCAAAATCAACTGAAAAAATATTACATGCTATCGGGGTTTTCGTTCGGGCAAACAAACTCGCTATGGCCGAACCTTCGGCGCTTTATTCTCCAAGAAAATTTTGAATCCATTTTAAGCACCAGATTTAGATTCTCACACCAATGCTGTCAGACTCCTTGAGTCATTCATTTTTCGTTGTGTCTTTAAGTCACTTCTAGGTGGGTAAGTCACTGCCAGCCTGATGTTACCAACATGAATGTGGAACAAGGTGGAGATTCTTCGTTTTCTCGAAATGTTCCCTAGAGGTTTTCCTTCATATAGTGCCTCTCATAGCTAGACTGCAAGAATCAGTTTTTTCTGAGGGAAAATGTGTAAGGTTACCCATTCTCCCAGTCAAAAAAGAGAGATTGAGTGTAGCAGGACCACAATTGTATGACTTTTCTTCTACCCAAATTTCCGGGAAAGTATGTAATACCTGTACGTAGTAGGGGAAGGCCGGGCAAAACGGAGCGATTCAGGAAAATTGTCAACATTTAGTACCAACGAACTGGCCTACCACGTTGCAGAATGTCATGCGGTACCTTTCATGTCTTACCCTCGACCCGGATTCAACTACATCGTGAAATCAGCGACGGTTTCCCCCCCCCTGACAATTATACAAATTGTTGTAAAATTTTGCTTCATTCATGGGGCAAAATAAGAAAAATTTGACTTTTCTTATTTTGTTTCAAGTTTTTGATGAGCGAAACAAAGCAACATGGGGACATTGTAAGCGTCAGATATTCTTGAAAAGTTGCTGCTGGTGAAAGGTGCTGAAGATGAACATGTGAACTAGCATAAGAAGTAATACTTTTTTTATATATCCTAGGGATTGGCTTATCCAGTTTTTTGGTGTTGGGTCGGGTGTTATTGGCCTAATGTGCTCGAGGCCAAGGCCTAAAGGTAGCAGAGGCAATCTGGGCAACGCTTCAATCTTTCAGTGCAGGACATCGTTAACTGAATGCATGGCAGGGCCTTCCTATGGGCTACGCTTTTTTTTTAAATAGGCTTCTTTCACACCTAGCCTCCCCCCCACCCCCATATGTTTCCCTCATAGGCTTGAGTCATCCCAAGCGGTGCTCTCGCTTCGTTCCTTTCATAGGCTTCAGTCTCATTCATTTTAGTCGTGAGGCTGGTCGAGCTAATTGTTCGCTTAAATGTGGCACTGGATTGCTTGAGGCATTAGGTACTGCCCCAACTATTTACATCAGTAGCCGTAGCACCTGACGGCCGAAACATTTATGGGTAGGGCTTGTTAGTCAGACTTGTGGCCACAACACCCAGAATATGCAGGCTGCCTGATCAATTTTTTGGATAGGATCCTTCACTATCATATCTCTTTTGCACCTTCCTTAAGCCTGGCCCTGTACCTGCAAGCTGTTCTACCATAGTTTCGATATTTATTATCTGTCCTCTTCTTCTAGGCTATGGGTTGGTCATACTAGTATTCTCATCGGAGGAACTAGCGAGAACTTTACTATACTAAACCAACTTGATTCTGGGCCCATGTATGAAGAAGGGAAAGCTTCATTTCCGGATGGGATGAGCCGGGTTAAGCATTCCCCCTCAAATAATTCATGTCTAGACAGGGAAGGAAGGAGAGACAACGCAGAGAATGAAGAAAGTGTCCCTTTACCTTCCTCACCATGAAAAAGAACTTCAGAAGAAATTACTTTTCTTCCCCTCGCCTCTGACCTGTTTATGCAATCGTATGTATTAAAATGAAGAATATAAAATATCAATGGAACGTAACGTCAGTACCCGTGTAAAGTTCGGAGATTTCGTGGCATAATATATTTCCGTGCACTTCCCCAGTAGCCTCTTTCATAGGTCAAGGTACGCTTGACGTCAGACGAGAGAGCAGTTGTCAATATCCACTACCCAACAAGGTCAGAGAAAGAAACTGATGCTTTTCCCTTGGACTCCATGCAGATGAGGAAAGTTATCGATTTCTCTCGCCACGATTCGTTGAGCTCGATCATGTGACCTCTGAGGTCAGTCTAAGAGCTGTATAACAGAGAAGAGAGAGACTAAGAAACCTCTAGTCTCCCAAGATGGCCCACCGTGGCAGGATCCACCTGGTCCTCGTCTGCATTATTTTATTGAAGACAGCCTTCGGCTTCCTCGCCTATTACTCCGTTCACCCCGGTCAAAGGTATGGGAATGTTTCTCGGGAAGTGCAAGTTCGGCATAGAAGGGATTGCAACGTAATATGCGTGAGTCAGCCGCCGAAACCTTGCAACGCCTACAACTATCGACCTTCTGACGGAGTTTGCCAGCTGATCCTCAACCAGAAGAGCTCGCTCCTCCTCTCTGAAGGATTTCAAGCTTTTTCACAGAGTCAGTTCCCAAACCGGATCATATTATTTTTTAGTTTAAAATTCCATATCATTTCACTTTAAATGTCCTATTTTGCCTCGAAAATTATGAACAAATGCAAACGCCACAAAAGCCGCATACCAATACATCCTTTCAAGCTACTTTTTTAACCAAGAGCCTCTCTTCGTTACATCATCATTAATAAATTATTGTAGTATCAAAAATACTTATTTTAGAGTCGCGAGAGGGACATGAAGGAGTGGACGTCCTTCATGTAATTTGAGTATAAGAGGCAATTGCCGAAAAATATTGAATATTTAATACCACTCGTCCCGAAATAAGCTTCAAAAAAGTAATACGAATGATATGTTAACAGCAGGAGCATTTCTGTGTTCAATCGGGAGTGCCACCACTCGGGAAACTTGACTCAGATAACGGCTGTAAATGCAATTTTCAAGGGAATGGAACCATCACTTACTCATGGATAGCCCAGTAAAAATGGCATTATTGACCCACTCATCTAGCATATGAGAACGTCAGTTTTTTCTCTTAATATTGAGGTGCGAAGTTATTATATTCTGAATAGCTGAATGGGCAAACTGAAGTTAAAAGTTAAGAGTGGCACTTAATCAATTACGCATCCGAAGGCATTCATTAGACGCAAGAAATTTCTGAATCATACGAGATTATCTCAGGAAATATTTAAATATGCAGTTGACTGAATCCACAGAGTTCTGCTTGACGGAGTATCCGATGTTGGAGAACGCGAAAGTGTCATACGAGAGATGGGATGGGGAGTACCCGGCACCCAGTGGGGCCCAGGTAGTCTTCACTTGTGCGCAAGGATTTACGGATGGAAAGGCTGAGCACAGTGCCACCTGCTCTACCTCCCCTGACTCTTGGTGCATCTCTTTTCTGCTCACTGAGGTACAATGTCAAAAACCAGGTTAGTTATGAATTCTATGACCTGATAAATATTATTTTATTATTCCCACACGCTGCTAAAATGTTGAACTATTGCTTCTCAAGCCTCTTTGTTACTATGGTCATGGTTACTATGGTCATTTCTTCAGTGTCAGAATTCTGAGCATCTCTCCCTAGAGGGTAGCAAAATTAAATGATTTGATTTTTAATTTCCAACTTAAATCAAGATAATGATAAACGTCTTCTTTGCGATGTCGAAGAGTCAGAAGCCAATTATCTGAATTCTTTTTTTCCTATATATTGACTTTAACGATAGAGAAGAATCCTTCCACGAACAGCAGGAGAATAAAAGGCTGACCAGGCCAAGGGCGACTCATTTGGGACCAATTCGAAGCATAAATTTGCAGACTGCCCACGTTGTTTATGGTAAATATAATGCACTTTGCAAAAGAATCTATTAATATCAGGCAGATGAGTGAAGGATAAGAGGATATCGCGAAAAAGATGAGGACGAAAAGACTTCGGAACCCTAAACCTTTGGAATTGAATTTCAATTACTTTTTTGTGATTTCGTTTCTTCTCTAATACTCATACTCATCAGTCAAATAATGTTTGATTCGTGTTGGTATCATATGTAGGCATTCGTTATATACAGACGCATGAATCTGCCTCGCGAAAATGAGAAATTCCAAAAAGGCTCATTATTCTCGTGCCAAGGATAAGAGAACCGAAGCCAAAGAAACAACAAAGAATCAGACCAAGCACATAAAAATGATGCTTCGCCGAAAGTTCGATAAAATGTATAATAATTCATAGGCCAGAACCAGGAGCAGATCATCATGCATCAGCCAACTCTCAATGCCTCACCTCTCACCTCCTGATATGGGCTTTTCCCACTTCATTAAGCTTTGGGATAAGCGTGTTATTTGTTCCTTCAGGTTCTGAGCACTTGCACTTCCCATCTATCAATATCTGTCAATATCTATCAATAGAAAAATATCAAGAAAACATGAAAAGAGGGACAAGACGCTCCCCATCGTGAACAGTATGAATCATGTCAAACAGGAGCAACAGCATGTCTTCAAATTTATTCAACTACTTCTATAGGGAGATGAAAAATAGGTTCCGTTCCATTTGCCAAAAGGGAGAGAAACAAGGAGAAATTAGCAACTGCTCCTGATTCCACATCCACATCTCATTGATACATGCAGTTAACTCAGAATCTTCACAAAAATGTATCCCTCCCCTTCCACTCCGCTTCCTCTCACCTACCATTGAATACGTAATACCAGACATGGATGGTAATTTATCCCTGAAACTACCAGAAGTCAAATAGCCATATGCTTATGTCTTTGCTTCATCTCTTCATTCCCAAAGAATCTCACAAAATGCTTTTCGGGATTGCGACCACACGTTGTCATAAAAATGCACGAAGGATTGGACTTTACAAGTGCGGGCGCACGGTACACATAAAAGTTATGTATTTGTATCATGGTCCATTTGACCTAGAACAGAAGTTACAGAGGTAAAAGTGGTCAATTTCTACTTTCAATGCTTATGCTAAATCTTTTACTGACAGACACACGCAATCTCTCTCCCCCTCTCATGCATACGCACACACACGAATGCAACCAATAATGCAATAAACTTTAAACATAAATTCATGAGATGAAAGGGCCATCTTTCATGCCTAACCATTACGGAACATGTATGCCCCAGAACTGCGACAGTATCCAGAATGCCGGAAGACAGAGAGAGGAAAGGAATACATAGGAAGCAAGAATAAGACGGAGACGGGAAAAGACTGCCTTCGATGGGATTCCCAACCATACGGGATGCCTAATGATTTTGAATCCATAATGTTGTACGAGGAACACTTTCTCAACGAAGACCCAGGATCCCACGAGAACTATTGCAGGAATCCCGCCCTGAGGGAAAGGCCTTGGTGCTTTGTCTCGGACGCAAGCGTGAAGTGGGAATACTGTGACATCCCTATGTGTGATGATCGAGGTAAGGCTCGGATAACCCTCGTTCCCGATCGGATCCATTCTCCATAAAAGGAGGCAGCCTCAGGACCAAAAAATTAACAGACGTAAAGAGTGTATTTCTTCTGAAATAAAGCATTGCAAGCATTCAAATCGTTCTAGGAAGAAAGTAAAAGCCTGAAAGTAAGTCATAAAAAAGCCATTTGCTCACATCACACACGAACGATTGCATGCATGAGTACACTGAACACAGCATGAGGAAGCGGATTTCCACGAAATTAAAGCAGCGTTTAAGTAGTGGAAGAATACTTCGCATCAAAGTGAAATTATTGTTTACACATTGACGTACAGTCAAGGTGTTATCTCTTCTTTTTGTGTCGTCCATGGCATCAACTGGAGCCTTCTATGGAGTTTATTAAGTAGGTAACAATTCGTGTTTGTGAAGCAGAATTTCATCCATCTTACGCACTCTGGTTCCCTCGACCGTCGAAATGTTTAATATGACGGTTTAACGTCACTGGGCACTGGGCAATCAATCGATTGCGATAGGCCATAGTCGCCGTACGAGTCCTGCATTTAGCAGAGAATACCACTGCTTATTCCAGTGTTTGCGACTCTAATGCTTCAATCTGTGCATCTCTTCCTTCGTGGAACCCAAGAGAACAGAGGCAATCTGCGCAGCAATATTCCCGAGGTCTAATAAGTAATTCAAGCTTGTTTGTTCCATAGCATAGTGGCAATCCCCCAATCGCTTGAAGCAACCAATTAAATTTGCGATTCCACTAACAATTCGCACTGTGCAGTGGTCTTTCATATGATGTTTGGACCCCCCTCAAATATACACTCATCCAGAAAATTTCATGGGGGGCGATTCGTTGGTACCTCGGCATTTTATTGTAGCTTTTACTACAATTAGTAGAGTTTATGAATATTACAAAGTTATTGCCTGCATAATAGTTCATTTTCCAGTGTATCTATCGTTGTTGGTCACGACCGTTGAATGGCAAAGCTCCTGCTAGCGCATTCCATCCTAAACATAAAATGAAATCATTCTTTCTAGTTCCGTTGCAGTGCAAGTTAACGCAAAAGGGGGGAGAATACGTGGGTAGAAAGAAGACGACCATTTCGGGTTTCTCTTGCATGCCGTGGCTGGATGTCTCGATGAGTACCCAATATCGGAGGTGGAAACGAAGACGCCTTGCATTCTCGGACGAGGTGGATAAAGTGCACAATTATTGCCGGAACCCAGGAGGTCGTCCTGGAGGACCATGGTGCTACACCGAAGACTCGAAGATATCGGGAATTGAATGGGAATATTGCGACGTCCCCTTTTGTCCAACTCAACGGGAATCGGGTCAGTGAAGAGTAAATTCTACAACTTTAGATTCCTAAAAGTAAAGTTTGAAGACCTTGAATTCCATAATAGGATTCATGAAACCAACCCGCAAAATACGTGTGATTAAATTGGTTCGAATACGGAAAATATAGAAATTCTGGATCCTTCCTGAAATTTTGATCTAAAACATGTGCATCGTTATTCATGCTCCCGTATTGCCATCTTTTGGTCTGGAAAGTAACGTAGGAGCTACTTATTTCTACTTGATAACGTACATCATTTCGTGAAATAGGTTCGCCACTGACGCTCTTTCGCGAAATACTGAAGACCTGAGCCTCAACTCATGAGCACCGCAGGAACAATAGTACCACCACATTTTATATTTATACATTTGCAAGCTTTGATGAAACGCAAAAAGTCTTTGCAGAAAAGTCCGACCCAAAAATGTCGCCATGAGGGGATGAAACATGAAATTAAACATGGAATTTAAATTAGTACCTGGAGAAATGCTTTTATGCCAAATTTTCACTTTCATTATATGCTCGTTAACATGCAGCAAAAATATATCATTTTAAAAGGGAAGTTAATGTGAAAATCAATTCTCAATGGCTTTTCCTTTCAACTCCTTCTCAACGGGACTCACAAGCATTAGACCTAAGACCAGCCAACATATTGCCTTCAGGTCACCCCAAGGCCTACCTTTTTTCCTTCAAAAGAAATTCAATTCTTGACTTACGGGGCCAATTAAGCCTCTAAGTCTCTAATTAATCTGTGGTCTTCGAAACATCTCCTTGAGGCCGTGTAACTGTAGGCCAATCGCAGGTCTAATCATACATTCATGAACCATTTTAGTGCGGACAGGGAACGTTAGGCCTATCGGGAGTTCCTCGAATCATCTCGAATGATTTTGAAGAGCGAATGCATACAGGAAGCTTGAAATCCATTATGCGTGATGTCCGGATGAGATATCCCCATAACCCACCACATCCATCAATAGCTGCTAATCACCGCTTCTTTCTCAGCTCAACTCATTAAATCAGCACGAAAATGTGTTATGCATGATAAGAAACAGATGCCAGACGCCAATATGAATGTTGAAGTAGATTTGAATCTGGCATAATTTTGGTACGATATCCGGCAACACTGGGAACGGGATCGAAGCTAGCGCTTTAAGCGTAAATGAACGACAGCTACAGTAATTTCATTTCTTTAAAGGGCGAAATGGTGCATTGCAAATAAATATGGCACTTTTCTTTAATACCTTTTCTTGGTTGGTCTCCATCCTTCTTTGGCGATAAAATTATTACTGGGACAAGACTATTGCACCACCCTATATGTTTGATGAGCAGGTATCCGAAACAATGTATGCTCAGAGCATCATGAACCATTAACAATTAAATCTGCCCAGCTTCAATAGGAACTGATGATGGAAGGAATGTGAGGGAACCTTTCAATTACTCCGACGACAAGCACACAAAAAAAATTATTGAAAAATAAAAGAGCATAATGGAGCAATAAATGTACACTCTTGAAAATGTAATTTTGTTATTCCATACGTACAATGATTGCGATGAATGTGTGCAACATAATTGGTAGGCATGCGTGACGTGGTAATCGAAGGCCATGCCGGCGAAAACTACTCAGCCTAACAGTTGACAGTTTTAGCCAGGAGCAGACATGCATTATCAGGAAGCAGGACTGAGCCTCCCAATGAGAAACCCTGGCGCATAGATCTGCAGAGGAGCATTCTCAGTCCAATAATATTCGTTATTGAAATTAAGTGATCGGCTTCTAATTGGACATCCTACGTCGAGACGATTCACAGGAAAGAACAGATGTCAGTGTGGTGTGAGGATCACAATGGTTATTCAAATACCTGGCATCATCCCATTTATCCCACCCTAATAGTCCCACATTTCTTGGCAAACTGGATACAGTATCTTCCTGAATGGAGTCCTCAAGCCAGATGTACTGGGGGAAATATGAAGTACCATCGCAAAGATTTATTTCAAGGATTCACAGGATTGGAACCCTCAGTTAATATGGAGGTGTTTGCTCCACCTCTTCATCAGACTCCAGATTGCTCAAGAAAAAAATCCTCGCGTCTGCTGTCTGCCCAAAAATGTCAGCATGACATAGACAATGTGTCCGAGTGAAAATTTCCTGTTAGGAAGGCAAGGAAAATTTATGTATGAACTATTTCGCCATACCGATAATAGTTCCGGAATGAAAAAAAAAGCAATGAATGCTAATGTTTCCCTTGCTCTGTACATTTTACAGCGTTCACTGCTTCCTGGCGGATATTTTGAATGTGAAAGCTGATGGCAAAAGATTTTTCCTGTGCAGGCGAGTATCTCGATAAAGAAGGGATATACCCTAATTGCCGAATTACGAGGATGGGTAAGGAATACATGGGCTCCGTGAGCATCAGCGAAACGGGAAGGGCATGTCTGTCTTGGAGGGACTTCGAAACCGTGAGATTGCCGGACGTGATGACAAAACACCTACCACTGACAAGTGATCCCACGAAATCGCTGCCGTACGACAAATTCTTCATAAATTGGGATTCTTGGGCCCACTTGTCTTATTGTCGAAATCCGGGCTCCGGCGAGAAACCATGGTGCTTCGTTTCCAAATCTCCCCACCTGGAGTGGGAATACTGCGACATACCCTTATGCGGCGACCTGAGTAGGTTCCTCAGTCCTACAGGCAAAGCATTTCGTTCATTCAAGCATTTCCAAATCTATTATATTTTCCCCGTCTTTTGTCCCTTCTAAGAATAATAGCCTTTCTATAGCCTGAGTTCCAATCAGCGGTCAAGGAAATTTTTAATAATGCGGAAATTGTTACTTGAAGCAAGCGTTTTTTTCTTTTAAATATTATTGTAAATAGAGGTGTTATTGGATCACGCCTGTGAAATGATCCCGGCAGCCCCTATGGAATGCAAGCTGTCGATACCGGGCGGAGAATACGTGGGTTTGAAGAACGTGACGAAGTCTGGGAAACGCTGTAAACCGTGGCTCAGTCAAGTTCCAAATCAGAAACTACTCGATATCTACCTTCCTTCGTTTTCTGATTCCTTGGACAGCAGCCACAACCTTTGTCGCAATCCAAATCTCAAAGGTGATGGTCCATGGTGCTTCGTCGACTCGCCTGACCCAAAAGCATATTTTGAGTATTGCGACATTCCCGCATGCTGGGAGCTTCTCCCTAAGAGTGAGTCTTTTCTTGCCCTCGGGTTTTTCTTCGCGTCATTGAGTTAGAATGGAGGCACTAGTCTGTAGGTTCATTCATCCATTCCTTTTACTGCGTGTCATCTTGTCTATTCGTCCCTCTCTAGTTTCAAGGAACCATGCACCGAAACTGGAAGGGTTTTTAGTATTAAGATTGTGATCTCAAGGTCCGTTGGACCCCCAGGCTTCAATTTTTCTAAACAGCATTCAAACCATTGCATATATGTTCCTGTCATTTTTAATGTTTCTCCTTTAAGTTAAAGAGACCCTAACGCCAGAACATCACCAACCTGAAAATGTTCTAAATATAAGAAAAATATACTTTTTGATTTGGGTAACGTAACCGGGCAAGGGGTGTCCATTGGACCCCTACTACCTTCCATGTACACATACAAAATGTTAACCCCTGATTCCTCCATATTTCACAGCTTGATCATCTAATGTTTGCCTTAAGGGCCTTCTGACAACTAGAGTAAGAGAGAAAAAGGGAAGAAAGAGGGGAATCCCTGGTTTTATCTTAGGCTCAAGGAGAAGGATTCCTCCCGAAGCAGGATCGAGAAGAGATGAGTCCCTAAGGTGAAATTCGGGTAATCCGAAACAAATGTTGCCTCTAACACATTCGCACTTGCCTTTTTCATTCCTGTGGGACGCGTTGGAATAACGTTATTCCCCATATGGTTCGGTACAGCATAGTCATGACGTCAAGTCGGTCTCACCCAGTGTTCGTGATTCGTGTCCATTTGAAAATTTTCCTTCGTGCTGTGTTGTTACTTGTTTTTTTTTTCACGTTAGGCTAAGTTTGTCTCTTGGTCTATAGGCTTTTGATTATGAAGCTGAGAATGGGCTAATGCAAAAATGCATTCAGATATCTGAGACTAATGATCAGACAGCGAAGCCGTCCCCCATATCCCCCATAAATAAATGTGTGCAACGCCTTTATGATGCGACTCCCTTGGAAGTTAAGCTTTTATTCTTTGTTTGGGACCACATCAACTTATTTTATTCATAACATCAGGGTAATGCTACTCAAATCATACGAGGTGAAGACTACATCATGTGTAAAAAGAGACGGTAAATCGGATGTAAAAGGTACCCCAAAGGTAACAAATTGTGAATTACATTTGGAAGGTAAATGTAAGTGCAGGTAAAACACAGTTTACAAAAAACACGGGTAAGAAAGAGAGGAACTATGAAGCTGAGGTGCATTACAGGTAAGAATGAGGTGAAATATCGTGGTGAAATTCGGTAGCGGTGGAAATCAGGCAGTGAAACAGGGAAATAAAACGGGAAATTTCCCATTTTTAGACCTTAGTTTTACCATCCAAATTTTGCCGTGTGCCAAATTTTGCCAAAGGAAACGATGTGGGACATGTCATCCTTCGTCTCCATTGTAGCCCTGGATGATGGAAGGCACTTGTATCCGCAATGTCGATGGACTGAGGAAGGGGGGGAATATTTGGGAACTGTGAATGAGACAAAGTCGGGGAAACAATGCCTGCCTTGGTTGCCCAAGCCCCATAACAACGGCACGGCCTATGATGAGATGGAGTATTTTGCAAGTTTCTTGAGCGACAATCCCAAGGTCCACAATAATTATTGCCGGAATCCAGAGTCAAGGAAAAGGCCATGGTGCTACATCTCTGATTCTGTTGTCCAGTGGGAATACTGTGATATTCCATTCTGCACCGACAAGAGTGAGAGATTCCATTTTCTCTTGATTTTTCTACTCGGATAGATCAGAAACCTACTCGCACGCATTCACAACTTGGACCAGTAAATTTCAGGAAGGATGCAAAATAAAAACAGCAAAAGGAATAAGCGTCAAATGCAGAAGCGAATCCACATTCATTGGTTTAGTATTAAAACCCTGAACTGGTGACTTAATCGCAAGAGGAAAATGTCATTTCTGAGTACCTTAGACTTCCTGCTCATGTCGATAAGTTTCTATGAAAAACTAAAGTCCATCCCCATTTCACTGAAGTTAATATGAATTAATTTTCTTCAATAGCTCCGCCTGAGTGCAAGTTCACCGAACAGGGAGTAGATTACTTTGGGACGAAGGACGTGACAGTATCCGGGAAACGTTGCGTACCACGTAACGTAACGATGATTCGCATAAGGAACTTGAGCGGTTCCTCCATGAGCGAGAAGAAGGTGGTGGAACAGCGCACTTGCACGGGAATGCATCCATCTTGTTACGTGGCGAGTGTTGGTTTCAAATGGGAATATTGCGATATTCCCTTCTGCCCTATGAATGTACAACCAAGAAATTGAGCTTTCAGAGCAGGAGAAAAGGAAAACAAGCAAAGGCTCACAACCGGAGTAGAACTAGAATAAATTCATCTGGAGGCTCGTATCTTTAGCCGAGCAGACAAAAGAGAAATTTGTGTGTGAGGTTTTTTCCTTGGAAGCTGGAGCACGATGCACGTGGATGATATTGTGCCACTTCGAACTGCATTTTTGCTTTTTTTTTCTCATTCGCATGAATGACTTCGATTCGTTTCTTAAACATTTTCGGCGAACATGAAAAGTAACGTATTTGAAGAGGAAAATCCTGTTCACGCTGGATGACATGCCATAAGTTCCACACTGGTGAGCGATTGTAGCTCCCAGGAATTCAAGAGGACAAGGTGAAGGAGTGATGGAATGCCGGCATTTTTGGGCATTGATGTGTGACGTCATTCGCCAATAGAGGGACGTGTTGGATGGGATGAGCGGTCGAAATCACGTAAAGGAACGACAAGAAATCCGAGCTTCCCGATAGCTCGTCGGGTGCACCGCTATTACACCACCTAATCCGGGAAATTCCGTCGCTACTCATCGTGCCATCTATATCACTACAAATCAATTCAACGAGCAATGCCTTAACGAAAGCATTGACTTCGCATCGCTGAAGCAAAGGGTTTTGAAGTTATGGTTGTGTCCCGGCGTGGAGGTCCCCAGGCATTTAGCCTGGGGCCACTTGCCTCTTTTGCCCTTCCCCTCTCCATGCGTCTGTTATGAAAAACATTTGCTCTTGCGACTTCATTAAGATGGCGGCCGCGCCCGGAAGGCTGCAGCTCCTCGCGCCATAGGGGAGGCCCTCCACTTTTGTACTCTCTTATGGGAAGGTCTCTTCATATTTGAAAGATGATGATTGTCATTAAAACTACTCTCCGTGCAGTCACCTTTGAAATTGAACCGTCCTCCCTCCATCGTTCCAGAGTTCTCTGGAAACTCCTTGGACTGAGTTACCTGTAATGACAGATTTATTGAAGAATTCGAGTATCTTTAGCTCTGGTTTATGTAAAGAAAGACCGGCTACATTGTGGAAAGTATTGGTGACTAATTCCAACTGTTTCAGGAATTGATCCGCTATCGCGACTACTTTGGCGCCATCTAGCGTCGTTTTTGCAAATCTTTGCTTTAAGCCTATGTCGGATGGATAACATCGATATGCTTCAAGAAAGCATTAAACTTTCCACGAATCAATATAATAAAATCCACTGTGGTCCGCGGTGGTCCGTTGTCCGTGGCATGCGCGCGCACGCATGCGCTTAGCGCGATCGCGTGTGCTCTCCCCATAGAATCTTCTGCCTCCCTATGGATGTACAGGTACGTCTCCCTCTCTCGGCTCGCATTTTTTTCCTGCCGTTGCGACTGTCGGATCTATTCTCGAGAACGTAATAGCCCCGAGGGGTGGGAGAAGAGTTTGGATGACATAAGAAGACAAAAAAAAATTATGCAAAGGACATGATTTGACCCCGGATTTCCTGATTGCCGGTCGAGTGTGACACCACTGCACCCAGGTTACTCAGTCATTCCTCTCCATGCCACCCCTTACCTTACAACGGGAGAGATACATTCTACGCACTTCCCCCTCTATTTAAGGCGAAACTGATTTTTCCGCAGGTACAAATAAAATGTCCCCATGTATTTCACTTGGAGTCCCCTTTCATTTCGGGAGAATGACTTCCTCGCCAGTATGAGATACCATATACTTCTCGGGATCCCGACCCCTATATCAGTTGGAAACCCGTCCTCTTTCGATCGGCACTCACAAGGGGAGCGACTCCCGAGGGTGAAAACGGCGGGATCCCACCTGTTCGGAAAAGGAGCGCTTACTCTTGGATAGGACAGTATAGCGTTGGGGGCGTCGTAACCATCCGGTTTCTCTATCTGTTTTTCACTCATAGGCTTACATGAAAAGTGGTGGAGATGGACTTCAGGGAAGACACGCACATGGTTACGATCGATCCTGGATACGAGAGCCACTCACTAAAAAGTCCCTTTCGTAGGCGTGAATGGGGACGGGAGGGGGGCAAAGCGCATAATGTCCGAGCAGCTGCTGCGTAGTGCGGTGAAACAAACATTGTACTTAATAGGGACTCTGAGAATCTATTATGCCTGCTATGTTGGGGCAGTTTTCCTGCGAGTTAGAATTTAGAAGAAAGTTGGGTTGAAAAATATTGGGAAATCCCATAGGAGTGAATGGTGACTAGGCGCTATGAGCCCAGCAAATTTGTCTTCCAATTGCAGCACACATGCCTATACTGTTCCTACGGATGCGACATCTCCAGTTATTTCTTAGCTCGGAGGCTCTCTCATAGCCATTGTAGCAGATACACGCAGCGTAGCATGAGGCCATTAACGTTGGGAAACGTGCGCGGCGGGTTGCGATGTGAGTAGCGTGAGGCCAACAATAAAAGCTCACATATCACATTGTTCTATAGATACAAGGCGACGATTTAAGGTTACGCCTTGATATTTGGGTTGCCCTTCGTCTTCGCTCGGCGTCAGTACCCCGTCATTCGCAATGACGATTAACGAAGCGCAGAGGCAGACCGAGATTTTAGGGGTACGTTTACCGCGTCCTGTCTTCTCACATGGCCAGGCAGGGGGCGGGGGGAGTGTGGCCACCGCCTCCTATGGCCATGTGCGAATTCCTTGCCTTTAAATACTCCCGTGCTTTTGCACGGGCTACCTACTAGTGTCCTTCAAATGCAGCATGTTTGGAAACAGAGGCACCATAATTGTGCGCCAAAAAGGTGCTCATTCTGGTACACTGGCTGTCCAGAGATCCCTTTGAAAATATGCTGAGCGTCCTCGAAAACGTTTATATGCTACTTGGGCAATGCCATATGTATAATGCCTGCAGGTCACATTTGACACAAAATAATATTCTGCCCTCGATCTGTAAATGGAGCGAAGTAGGCGAATGCGAATGGAGGCGAAGAAAAATAAAATGAGACAAGCGGCCTTCTACCGTACGAAGTTGATGAGCAGAGAGAAATTTTTTTTAGAACAATCTAAACCAGGTTCCCGCTGCCAAAACCTGTTCATGATGCAACTTATAAACATCAAAGAGAGGCCGAATAAGCCTTTTAGGTCTTGGGGGTGCATAAAGAGACACTTCTTCGCGTACCGCTCACGGAGAACTCCGTTTTTGAGTCCTTTCGCGAGTCATTTTGCTTAATCTATGGCCAAAAAAGTCATAGCCTTATCAGCATAGAGCTTTAGGCTAAATCGTTCGGAAAGCGACCCAGAGTTTTGAGATTTTCGAAGAATTGAACCGGAAAGGTAACCAGCCGATCGGCGTCATCACCAGCATGATCGTTCTTAACAATGTCGATACTGTGGTGTTTACAATTCGTCTTCCGATCGGGACAACACGTCCTTATTGAGCAAACTGGAGTGCACATTCTTGGGACACAGAATGGGCGCATTTGCTTCTCACTTCTGTATCGCAGACCCTATGTCGTTACCAAAGCAACTCGTTCATCGTATTATCGGAGATACGATCGCCCGGTAAACGCACTGAGAGATTACATCGTCCAGTACTCGTGGAAATGTTTCATACACGACATACTCAAAACGGATGTCGACTTATCTTAGTCAAATGATAGACCTCGCTGGATGGTGAATGTCGCCACCCAGCACAACTACTTTCCCACCGAATCGGTCATCGTCAATCGAGTTTCGCAACGCCCGTGCCAACGTTGACAGCGCTTCAGCAGGCGCCATCGGCGCTTCGTGCCAAATGATGAAGTCGGTAGCTCTAACCATCGCCTGATTTTTACGCCATTAATGACACTTTTTTTCAGCATGTGAATTCGTGTGGTGTACAGGAATTGTTGACCAGCTTCGCTTGCTGCATCGATAACAGCAAGATACTTCCCATTCCGAAAAAATCATGCACTGCTGCATTTCAACAACTTCATCTATATCGTAAACGTAAAGTTGAGCATACATTAGTTGCTGAATGAATTAGCGGAGGAACGACATTATCAAATTTATGTAGACGGCTCGTAGTCAAATGGTAGATCTCACCAGATGTTTTGGAGCAGTAAGAACCATTACCGGTAATGTCAACAATAGTTGCACTGATTGCACCGGAAGCCGACGCGTTTATACTGTCTGTTAAGCTCGCGAAAATTGTGAGCATTTTCAACGCGGACTGAAACTCACATGGGTTCGAATGGAACACCGTAACATGATCGTGACAACAACCTTACCGAATCATTCATTTCAAAGCGGAAAAAGGCAAAGCCAAGCAGTGCTCAACAGAGCATTCCACATTCACAGGGTCGAGATCTAGCGGAACGGCTAGAATGACGTTGGGCGTCCCCGTCAATCCAGCGAGATTATGGGTTGGAGGTTCCACGCGTACGCACGCTAGTCTCCGCGCAGGGTTAACAGCCTTATGTTGCTCTATAATTAATGCAGCTCCCCGCAGGGCATTAACGTCTTCACTGGTCAGTGCACACCTTTGCAGCACTGCCGAAACGGCAGTGCTGCAAAGGTGTGCTGCAAAGGTCTTCCCGCGGGTGCACCGCATCGCATATTCTTAACACTTTGCATGCCGCCTGTGGAGATACCCTTTTTCGAGTAATTTTGCTAAGCCCTATGGCCGAAAAAGTCATTGCCTTATAGGCATCAAGCTTCAGGCTAAGGAAACTGAGGCTCAGGCCAGAGCGGCGCATGGACGGGGTAAAATGCCTAGTACGCAATGTGTTGAGCTGTTTAACCCATCCCACAAAGATCATAGAATGGCACAGGCTTTTAGGCCAAATGCCTTGTGGACGAATCACGAAACGCGCCTAGACTAGGATATGGAAAGAAAAAGGCTCGTTGGTCTATCGGTTACCAAGTCTATGATCTGGAAAAGCAAACGCATGTAGGCCTATGGGCTTCCTAGCCTATGTTTTTAGAGGCAAAAGCTTCATAGGCCAGAGGCTACACCTGCATTTAGTCTCGTATTACCTGTTCCAGCGTTGCCAGCCTTTCAGCGATCGCCATCGGCGCCTCATCCCAAATTATGATGTCGGTAGCTCGAATCATCGCCTGATTTTTCGCGCGGTGAACGACACGTTTCATGCGTGAGCAGCTCCAATGGCAAATCGAAGGCTGTGCGATGCGGCATCCCACCAGGAAGCAAAATTGCAAAAGTACCAGTCGGCACGCAACGCTCAAAATATTCCCCACCCCACCGCAGTATGTGAATTCGTGTAGTGTACAGGGATTTTTTAGCAAGCGATAATAAATAGCGACGCATTTTTCGTTCCGAATAATGTGTTATTTTTTTGCAAGATCCCAGTTCCTAAGCGGTACACCTGTACTTTCCTGCCATCTATCAATGCGACTGCGATACGGGAAAACATTCCAACTGTAGTGCTAGGGCCAGGATGGCACTTTGCCTAGCACTGTGGGTTAAAATGAAAGGCCAGTGGGGGAGCTCCATAATTAATCTATTGGCTTGACATTTGAAAAAAAAGCTAATAAAATATGAAAATAAATAAAATAAATAAATAAATAGATAAATAAGTGAAATACAATGAACAGTAGGCTCAGGCCATAGGCCGGAATGTAACCAACGAGCAAATGTTTGGCAGGCGCTAGGCCATGTAAAAACACTGAATGAACAGACCAGCCAGACTTGGGAAAAACCAGCAAAGGAATGCGCGGACCAGCAAGACTCGGAAGACCAAGCACCACGACGAAAACAAGCGCCAACCGGAAGACCGGATCCATTGACACCCCCAGCTCTGCTGCTCTCTCGTATCAATGTTCAGGTGTCATGTGAGGTAGAGCAGAACCCCCACTTGGAGCAGTTAGTGTGTTCACCCATGTCCATGCTCGATAAAAACCACTCCTCCAGTGAAAAACAGGCACAGCACCAAACTTGTTCTCAAGGCCTCTGACTAGCTGGTCTAGTCCCTTTCAGCAACACTGGATGCTGGTCCTGTCGTCTGCTCCTCAGACACGACACTACACAACCCTTTGAAAATCTTTCACTCTCGCCAACCTCTTTGGGTTGATCGTAATATTCTGCTGACTTGGAAATTAGGGTGATGAGTTTCTTTGCGAAAGCCCGTGTGAACGCATGTGGTGACGAGCCGAGGAATCACCTGGTATTTCATCGTGGATCCTTGAAATCATGAATTCACGGCAGCAACTCTCCAAAAGATGGCGAGACGAGAGCTAATCTACGATTTGCAATGAAAATTGTGCCCCTTCCCTTTCTTATGGCTGATATGCAAATTTCAATTCTCAAAGGCACATTCTCAGATGGTAAGGAAGAGTTCTGTCGAAACCCCAGTTCATATCTCGTAGCGTTTGGTCTGTAGAGCTGTCACACACACACACACACACATACAAAAACGAACAAAAAAAGAAAGCTAAGGTCTTCGTGCAGGAAATATTTAACGTCACTCGTCTTCGTTAAGAGAGGAATACGTACCTCAGAGACAGGTGGTCGCTCGCTCAAAACGGTAAGGTTATCAGGAAATTCCTTCCGAAGTGCAGTTTTTATCACACGTGTGCGACGGTAGGGTTTCGATGGGAGGGTATTTTGCACCACAACGTCGTGTCGATATCGGCAGTAGTTCGAAACGTCGAGACACGATTGAAGTTGGCAAGTCGGCGAACGATCGACAGCGATGAAATGCCGGGTATTCGCAATCGACCGCATTTTCAACATATCACTTAACGAAGTCCTTTGGAGGATATTAATGCAATTTCGTTTCTTACATTTGCCAAAGGCATGATCCAAATTGTAATTTAACATGAATTTATCCAAGTTATCTCAACAACTAATAACAGCATTGCGGAAATGTTGAATCAGGTGCACATTTCTACAAAGAAAAAAAAAAGTTTCAACTAAGAGAGATGGGTGATGGCCACCGATTTTGCGACGCCCAATCCAATGTGTGTGGAATGAATCCAAGGTATTTTCATATTTAAAATAATGCTGATAATGGTATCAGTATTCTTCCCGAGATAATCAGCTCTCTTTCGGGATCTTCTCACATCCAAGCCAGGCTTAATATAGTTTCATGAAAGAAATTCATTCGCCAATACTTGGGAAAGTCGGAAAATAATGTTAAACATCTTATGTTAAACATATACTGTACTGCACAAGTAAAAGTATATACTAATGTAAATAATGTATATACAAATATGAACATATACTGGAAGTACATGACTCTTGCTGCTTCTCGAGATATTTGCCATACATTTTTCGGAATTTGTTCCAGCATTTCACAATTTTTTGAATACCGGTATCGTATCCATTTTTTTGGCGGACAGCCAATGACGTAACGCTGTTTGCGCGTCCTTGTCTGATTGAAAATATTCCAATTTGTTGTGAGCAATACAGTATCAGCGAAAAATATTGATTAACATGATTTTACTACTTTCCTTCGTATAATGGAGTACATTACAGCCGCACGACGACTTTGAACATCTATTGAAGTGAGTGCACCATAAAAGTCCTCCAATATCGAGAATCGGGCTTTGGGGTCTGCAGTTTCGTCAATACGCTCCAGGAGAAAGGAAAATGGTGGACCTCATGAATTTCTTCTAGCTTTCCTTTACTCATGAAAGGCCAAGACTCGGAGCTCAGGACCTACATACATATTAAATGAACCTCTCCATGACTCGGGAACAAATAAGTCCCTAAAAGCACGATGGATGATGAAGTATTCCACGGTTCAGGCTTCTGCATTATCGCGTACATAATAAAACTGGCATAGGAAGATTTTGTTTCCGGGAAGTTTCATTTTTTTCTGCAGCGATCATCTCTCACATCATTGAATTGACTTTACTACGCTCTCCATTTTGCAATCGAATCGATTCCAAGATTGAGATATGGTGAATCATAGAAAGTCATAGAAATGTGAGCGAGTTCATGCCAGGCACATAATTTCTTGTAGCTGCCGAAACAGTTTAGAAACTCATCCCTGCAGGCTTGCTAAGGTTAGAAAGAACTCACTGTTTTAAGAGTTAATATGGAGGCATATAACAGACGTCGCGTAAAAGACAGAAGTAACAATCCCATACATTTTACAAGATAAAAGAAGAGACACACTTTCAGCAATCACGTCATATTTTTTAAGAAAATACAAAGATTGGTTAGATGGGTGCAGTGACAAACGGTAAATACATTCAAGTTCACTAAAGGTAAGTTTAAACAAGGAAAATCCTCAGGTTTTCCTATTGTCTGCGGCAAAAATGATCAATTTATTCTGAGTATTTTTCAAAATATACCTTTTTTAAAGGTTCTTCAATCATTATGGATACCCTGTATTACCTCTTTACCTATTATTATTATTTGTATTACCTATTTAGACTTTCTTTCAATGGCAGTGCGATCAATGACTAACATAACTCCAATGGAATCATGCCAAACAGGCGCTCCAAATTTACTATCACTCATATACATGCATCTTGGAGTGATAATAAAATTGTGGAACGTCTGAAATACGTATACAGAGTAAAAATTCGAATGTCCGTGTTACAGCGATCGGAGGCGACCAAATTACTCCGATTAACCCCTTTAGTCCTTCTTTAAATGACACTCCGCCTGACCTGGCAGCCATATTTAAAATGGCAGGAACTGCCTATTTCTTGCAGTGTCAACTATAATTGTTTTCATATTAAACTTTACAAGCTAGAGGCATGAAACTTTCAGGGTAAAGAAACTATATGCTCTATTAAATTGAAATTCAGTTATGAAAATAAATATCAAACTGATAACCATTATAATATTATATCATTTGACTATAGTAAAGTACACTGTTTTTATCATTTTAGTTTCCAAAAACTCTTTTTTCACGACAGTTGCTTGCAGATTGTATTACACAGAAGACATATTCATGCACAGAAAAGTTTTTGAATAATCATCATCACTATTGTAAGCACTACAATCAGAATACATTTCGTAACACTATTTACTTCTTTACCAGAGTACTCATTTTCATCCACACTTTCGTCATTACTATCGTATAAGTGTTCCTCTACTTGGGTTTCCACCAGACGCTTTCTTTTCCTACACGCCATTTTTTTCTGGGGTACTTGGAACATATGCCTGTTATTGTTCATATTTTCTAATGAGGGGACATTTCTATCAATGCATAAAAACAAGCCGGAGGGCACTGAGTGTCCAAAGAATGCATTTGTTATGCACAAAGACTTCGAAGTTAGTATTAGTATCACGATAATGCCATCTACTTGAGAAGCAATCAAACAAAAAACAAACGATAGTTCACTAAATGTCCGCAGAACGTAACTAATGCCAGTCGAAAATGTAGAACCAAGAAGAGTTGGAAATGACGAACAAGTCTCACTCGTGATGTAGCAGTTTGGCACTTCGCTACGGTCACGAGTAAGGCTCGTTATTAGGACGCAAGGGGTGAAATGAAGCTTATGAAGCGGCGTGATTGCTTAGCGCAAGCGTTAGGGAAACATGCCGATTACGCACGCCATCCGAATAAAACGCTGATACCACTCCCATAGGAAGTGGACACTCTGTGGGCACACCAGGAAACACAAGTAATAGGTCCTCGTACGGGAATATGTTGATAAAATGCTACAGAACGGCCAGATTAACTAATTCAAATCGGAGGAAATCGGTTGCGAAGCAACCGAGGTCCGGAGGTTAAACATATAACTTGCGCGATTATGGGCCGCTACCTAGGCCGAGCGACAATTGATTATTTTTCTGTTTGTGTGTGTGTGTGTGTGTGCCAACTATACAGGCCAAATGGTTAGATATATAAACTTGGGGTTTCGACAGTACTCTTCCTTACCATCCGAGGATGTGCCTTTCGGAAATTAAATTTACAAATTGGCCATAAGAAAGAGAGGGGAGGCAATTTTCATTGGAAATCGACGATTAGCTCTGTCTCGCCATCTTTCGGATCATCTTGGAAAATAGAGTTGGCCTGGTTCTTAAAAGGGAACGCTGGCATCGCTCACTGCAGTGCCTCCCGCCTGCTGCCGCGAATCCGCAGATTTCAAGGGTCCATGAGGAAATATGGGGCGATTCCTCAGCTCGTCGCCACATGCGTTCACAGGGCTTTCGTAAAGAAACCCATCATCCTAATTGATTCGTTTGTTTCCTTGGCTCTATATGCAGATATGTGGAATTGCACTAATAACGCAAGGAGGTCGGCGAGAGTGAGTGCTTTTCAAAAGGGTAGGATCGTTTTCCCGTATGGCAGTCGCATTGGTAAATGGCGAAAAATACAGGTGTACTGTTTGGGAGCCAGAATCTTGCAACAAAAAAAAATGAATATATTTATTTGCGGATCGTCGCTGTGCTGTGCGTTGCTTCTTCCTTTATTTTCCTATTAGGTAGCCCGTGCAGAAGCACGGAAATATTTAAAGGCTATGAATGCACACATGGCCATGGGAGGCGGTCGCCACACTCCCGCCCCTTTCCCTCTGGTTGGCCATGTGAGAAGACAGGACGCGGCAAAAGTAACCCTAATTTCCCGGTCTGCCTCTGCGCTTCGCAAATCGTCATTGCGAATGACGGGGTACTGACGCCGAGCGAACCCGCCGCGCACGTTTCCGAACATTAATGGCCTCATGCCACGCTGTGTGTACATGTTACTATGGCTATGGGAGAGCCACTGAGCTAAGAAATAACTGGAGTTGGCGCACCCATAGGAACAGTATGGGCATGCGTGCTGTAATCGAAAGCCATACTTGTTGGGCTCATGGCCCCTAGTCACCATTCACTCATTGGATTTTCTCCAATTTTTCACCTCAACTTTCTTTTAAGTACTAGTACTAACTCTAAGGAAAACAGCCCCGACACAGTAGGCACAATAGGTTCTCAGAGGAACCAGTAAGCCCTATCGAGTCGAGGAGTTATAGAAACGGGATGGTTACGACGCCGCCGACGTCGTCTTCCCGATCCAAGAGTAAGCACTCCTCAGCCATACAGGTGGGAACCCGCAGTTTTCACCCATGGGTGTGACTCCTTGTGAGGAATAAGAGGATGGGGTTTCGATTGATAAAGAGGTTGGGATCCCATTAAATATATGGGCGGAAATCTCATACCGGCGAGGAAGTCATCCTGCCTCCAAAGATGAAAGAGGACTCCAAGTGTAATACGCTGGGACGTTTTACGAGTCCCTGCGGAAAAGTCAGTAAGGACTCCTCAAAATAGAGAGCGGGAGGCGTGCACCCCTCCATCATTTTCTTTTCGTCCTCTTATGTCATCCGAACTCTTCCCCCATCCTCCGGGCCATTACGTTCTTCAGAATAGATCCGACAATCGCAGCGGTCACAAAAAAAATACAAGCCCGAGAGAGGGAGACGTACACCCAGAGGCATGCAGAAGACTCGATGGGGAGAGCACCCACGATCGCGCTGAGCGCAGGTTTTTTTTAGGTGTGGGCGCGCATGCCCCGAACCACCGACCACGACCACCACCACGGACCACAGTAGATTTTATTATATAGATGACATTGCCCAAGTAGCACATAAACACTTTCGAGGACGTGTAGCATGTTATCAAAGAGGTCTTTGAACATTCAGTGTACCGGAACGAGCACCTTTTTGGCACTCAGTTAAAGTGCCTTTTAATCACGAACCTTCTGCATTTGAAGTAAATTCGTCGAACGTTTATGATATTTTCCTCAAACATATCATTGGTATCCATCTAACATCGGTTAAAAGAAAAAAGGGTCCCACAACCGAAGATAGATGGCGACAAAGTAGTCGCTATAACGGGTCAATTCTTGATATAGCTATAATTAGTCCACAATACTTTCCACAATGTAGCCGATCTTTCTCCACATAAACCCGACGCTGCGACGAGCAGGGCCGGGGTTTCCCCTGTTCAAGTGCATTTAAAACAAAAAAAATGGCCCACCTGGATGGAAAATACGTTCGATTCCCTTTTGTAAACAACCGGAATTTCTAGAACTTTCTGAATGTCCCTCGTACGTTTCGAAATAATGTGACACGCACCTGATGAGGTCGAGCCGAAGACCGAAAAAGAATCGAAAAAAATCTCAGTGTTCCCTCCCTCTCCTTTCCCACTTCCTGCCTCGGATTCCAACTTTTTTTTTTTTTTCCCTTCCGTCTTTCATATAGTCAGTCCCAGAATTTGATCCTGGAAATTGCACGCTCATGCGCGTCACGTCGCCTCTTCCTTTCTCTGCCAGGGCGGCCTGTATCGTACTGTACTCGTCTCAATCCAATGACATTTCCCTTAAAAAATTTAGCCGATACATCGCGATGATAAAAAGAAGCTATCGATGCCTCCAACCATCGATAGTGGTATGGATGCATCGACCTATCTTGACGGCCCTACTCGATACCCACTGCTCAGTAGCAGCGTGGCGTCATGCCGCATGTACGAGGGGAAGGTTGGGGGAGGGGGGGATGGGGCTTCTGCCCGATTTTGAAACTGTTATCATACTGGTACGTTGGTAGGAGGCTGCACGGCATTATATGAAACATCATTATTAATGTTAATGTAAAAGATTTTTGTTTCATTATTTTCGAGTGTTGTTTTCGACAATTAATTTAAAAGGACTGCCAAAATAACATACTTAATCTATGAAACCATGTAAAGACATATTACTATGAGGGCCAAGGGGCACATTATTTCCCAACGTAGTCGCCAGCTTTGTGGAGGCATTTGAGGCCGACTGTAAAAGCAATAAAAAAATTCGGAAATTACCGATTAAGAACATGTAAACCTGGACTTTCCCTTATGCTCGGGAAATACTTCCTGCGTTTCTTCGAAAATCCCGCTTCATTTTTCTAGCGGAAATTTTCCCTTCTTCTTCAGAAAATATTACGGCGAAGGAGCATGAATCGGAATTCCGACGTTTCTTCAAACGAGTTTCGAATTCAAACGATCCTTTTCCTCATTCGTGTCGGAAAACCCTGTTTCGAATGTTCTCCGAAAAATCCTTCGTGATCGTTCGGACCTTTCCGTATCGACACCTTAGCGATACCACCCGACACCTTTTGTTTCCAGCCCGTGATGCTTCGGAAAGCGTACAGTTTTCATTCCGGAAAAGAAAGGTAATTTTATGCGTATATCCCTTGTATCTGAAACGCGGGAAATGGAGAGCATTACAGTTGCTTCTCCTCGTCGGGAAATTAATTTCACTAAAACTCGGGGCGCCCTGATTCACCGACGACGTCTACATTTCCTGCCTCCCGGCGGCCCACGCCTCTAGGACAAACAAAAGTATATTAACAAGAGCAGGTTTCGCTCTTTCTCTCCTTACACTCTCTGCTTGAGAATAGAGAAAGTGAGAGAACGTGTCGCTATCTTTTCCGAAAGCGATTATATGAGATACGGAATAGTCGCGTGAGTGAGTAATACGAACAGATTTTCTTCGATGGGATGCACCTATAACTCATGGGTTAATGAGGACAGGTCGCGAAATCATGATGAAATTCCATCTCTCATGCAGTATTTCGAGTGGGAAGGAGCCGTTTTCGAATGATGAACGCAATTAAGGAGATCCCGAACGAGACGGGAAATTCCTTCCTTCAACGGAAACCCGATTCTCACTTGAATTGGAATTTTCCGGAGGATGAGAAGAAAGCTCCATTACGTGCGACAGTCCGAGGGTTTTTCCGGATGAGTTCCGAGGGTTTTTCGGAACGGCATGTTTACGCGAAAAAAATAAGAGACATGGTTTCCGCTACGAATCGGAATCCGCTTTCCCGTGCATTAGACGGAAACTGTTTCCTATGGCTTAGCCGGAATTTATCGAAAATATTTTTTTTTACAGTGTTGCTTGATGGCTATTGATTCCGTGTCGACCGTTGCGGACCTTCCCAAGGGGACAAATTCTATCAAATTTTTTTCGTGAAGGTAAGGCAGTTTTCCTGGTAGCTATCGACGTATCTCATACCTCTTGGAATCGCCGGCCACGCTAGACGACACCGTGGAAGTCGCGATTCTCAGGGATAGAACATGATCCGACACCCCGTCGTCCCTGTTTTGACAAAAAAAACCTCATTTAGCAACGGACGATAAAACTTCCCTATCGCCTCTTCCGACGTCATCGGTGTCATCGAACGGACACCGACGAGTAAAATAAAAATGTCCATGGGCTCATTCCAATCGGTGCACGAGGTCAATAACTGTCGTTAAGATGTCGGATCGTGCAACGATTTAGCTGCAGCCATGCCGGTAATCATTTCCTTGCACAAACGAGGTTTCCACGAGAGAAGAGCGATGGGGAACGAATAGCCGCCTTTGCGAGTCATTCTCCGGTCGAGGAACATCCCAAGAAATGCTATTATTCCCTTATGGATTTCCTCAAAATATATATTTTTTTAATTGTCACCCGTTCGACAATGCAACAGTCACCTCCTAATTCTTGGGTTTGGATAAATGAACTCCTAGAAATGGTTTTCAGATTTTGTTTGTTTGTACTGATAAAAAAATGGAGTAAGCTCGTGTGTGTGTGCACGACTGGGTGTGTGCATTGGCAAAATAGTGTGCAATGTTCGAAGTGGAATTGCTTTCACTTCGGTTTGCCCAGACTTCATCTGCACCGTAAGAAATAATGTCGGAATAATCTGACTAAGGCGTAGGAAACAGAGTCCCCGTATGTTTTGCGGAAAAGGGTATTTCGGTTTAGAGCGGACTGCACGTCTCCCATTTTCTCACGTAGAAATACTCTCATTGTCGGAATCGGTTCTTCCCATTAAAATAGATCGTTTTTCGTGTCCTCCCAGGAGATTTTCGGTCTCAATTGCGGATTCCCTCATGACATTCATATCTCGAAGACGCCGTGGTACCCTCGTCGATTCCAGACGTTATATTGCGCTTCTCTCCCGGAATGGTCGAACGTACCATTAACACATGAAAATTTTCCTAGCGTCCTTTTAAACGAAGAAGAAGGTCTATCGCACTCGAAACGGATCCCGACTTGCTCTCACCCCTTTCTCTCCCTTCTCAAAGAGAGAAAATGAGGGGCGGATGAGCGATTTGGAAGAATTCCTCATGCGCATTTCGTCGTATGGATCGCCGACACCCAGGAAATGCACATCATCTCCTTGAAGTCGGGCGTGCATCGTTTCGGAGAACTTCCTTTCGGAACAGGAAAAGAAGCCGTCGTGCACTTCGTTTCACTCCCGGTTCGTAAATTCACGGGAATAGACTTTCTCCCTGGGAATGAAAACTCCGTTTCCTAGAGAATCACGATGCCTTAAACGAGTGAAGGGTGAATGGGAGTCCTCTACGATGAGGGTCGAAACCCGAAGCGGTCGGGTCCTTTCCGGAAGGTGGGCAATATGGAACCTTCCGTGTTATCACGAAGGGGATCGTTCTGCTTCGTCGTCGGACTCGGAATGTTGCACCTTTATGCCTAATATTTCAGAATGAGGAAGGAACAATTCGGCGAACGGCACGAAGTGAGACTTCCGAGGATGTGCAGGAAAAATTTTCAGACCATTAGGAGGAATGCATTTTTATGTGCTCCTGGTAGGACATTTTTATGGTGAAGAATCGGAAATTTTTTTGAAACATTTTCGTGCTGTTAAATCGCTTCAAGATGACGAACTACCGCAGAATTTTGTGCTATATCAAGGACTAATTTTGTGCTAAAGCAAGAAATGAACGAATGAAACTGTTTATGTTTATGTTTTTTCCGAACTTCACGGCACACGACCGAGTACTCCGTTCAGAACAAAAGATAACGGGAAGGGTAAAATCTCACTTTCTTTTTGTCACATGGCTATAGTGGGGTACCACCAGCGTTGGGCGATAACGCAGTAAGAGATACCTGTTACAGAAACTAATTACTTTGTTCAGTAACTTTTTTGGTAACGAGTTACTTTTCAGGGGAGAGTAACGAAACCGGTAACTAGTTCCTTTTTTCACTCGCAAAGTATGTGGCGTTACTGTAACGGGTTCCTTTTCTTCGTGATGAACTAATTTTAATGAAAACATCCAGCGCTTCGTGACTACATGCATCCTAATTGATGCAAAGTCTTAACGATCGTCTGGGAATTAATACTACTTTTAAGACGAGGGCTTCAGACCCGATTCCCCATGTTTCATCGTCGGAACACCCTCATCTCGATTGCGCCATAAATATGCCGTGGACACCATAAAAAGTTAGTGAAAATTCATTTTCAATCACTGTATGGGCAGGATTCGTGCAGTCGATGTCTGGTTAAGGAGAAACAAGAGAAAGTGACTTCCGTTTATTCTATTTTCTATCTGGAACTCATGATGTGGGGTAGGCTGGGCTAGGTCTTCCCATCACCCATGGCAATTAATATTTTCTTAAACTAAAGGGTGCGTTCTGGCTATCAGTGTGCATTTTTGTTAAATAGCCCATGGGAAGGGAAGAGCCACAGGGAAAAGAGTGAGCATGAGTATTTATCCAGTTCAGCGATGATCGTGATTCGACTTTGATGAGATGAGGGACAGCCTAACTATCGCTTTCGGCGCATGCATCCAGCTTCCGTCTGAGAAGTGGAGAAGCTGATGAAAGATCAGAATTGGAAACCTGCTTTCGAGTGGACGACGTCAAGGTTTTGCTGGTGCGAGGCTCAACGTTGGTGACGAACATTTTCGTTGCGTTCTTTGGTCATCGCAAGTGACGTCATGGATGTGGTGACAGGGCGTGTATTCTCTTCCTAGCGGTTCTGGCAGATCTGCTGAGGCCTCCGGCATCCCACGAACCCGTGCTCGCGCCGAGCTGCTCGGTTCTCTCCAGCCGGTCTCACGAAGTCATACGCGATACGATCCATGGAAAACTACGATCTCGACGGCTAAGATGGACCGCGATGCATGTTACGAGAAGAGACGTACGCGTTCCGTCTGGCGTTCGTTCACTCCACAGCGCGACGGTCGACGGTCATCGTGGCGACCTTCGACTGCTGGATGTTTCTAGGCTCGGTGCCGTACGAATTGTTTCTCGGAGTGCTCCATGAGTAAAGGTCCGATGACCTCCGTGGCCTTGCGGCCGATCTGACGGTGCCGGAACGGATCGTCGAGCACAGTGCGCACGAGTAGGGCGAAATGCGTAGGGGCACCATCGCGCATCGAGAAGTTGGAATCGAATTCGCTGCCGATCACCGATTCGGGGACGTGGCAACGTGGATTCATACGGAGCGTAAAATGATGTAAACACGTTCGACGGAAGTCGGTGGTCATCACGGGCCGGAGGCTGACTCCGTCGACGGAAGAAACGGATCTTCCGTTACGGCAAAATGACAGTCTGGGAACCGATCCAGTCGCATCGCTGTCGAACCCTTGGAAGGAAAATGAGAAACATAAATTCGGAGAAGAGAATCGTGGAAGTTCCGAGACACCCGTTTCTGCACGACACGAGATGAAATGCTCTTTTCATCTTTCTTTTCGTGGAGTCTGGATGTCGGAGATCCAGACTCCCCTTCCGCCTTCCGCCTCGATCATTCCTCGACCGCGTTATCACCCTTTCTCCGACACATATATTCCTCGATTCTCTGAATGCTAAAAAATTACCTTTACATGTGAGGTGTACGATTTTCATCGCTGAGGTCGATGACGAAAGTCCACTTGCACTAGTTGGAGTTTTTTGAGAATCCCCGCCGGAATCACTACGAATAGTTGAAAGAGAATAAAGCAGGGAAGGCAGAAACCAAAGGAAAACGGAACTTCCTTCTCGTGGACTCGTATTCGTTCCGGGTGAGAAAGCAACATTTGCTCCATCTGAAGGGTTGAGGCAAACTTTCTTTCTCCGCTTTTGAGATCCAGAGATTCGCAGGCGCTCGAGCGACGATGAACTCGCCGAGACGAAGACTCTCCGGCCTCGTCCTGCAGGCATCGTTTTACTCTTCTACGACGAAAAAGGGACTAGCGATTCGGGGACGCCTTACGATTTCTATCTCTTAATCATCCCAATGAAACGTCTGGAGCGTCAAGGACGAGGATGCCTGAAATACAGGACGAGAGGGTCTTGGGGAAAAAGTCACTGGGGGAAAAAATGAAGACCAAAGAACATCATCATATTTAACTAGCGAGTTTGTTTGCCCTTCGGGCAAACAAACATTAGGGCAAGGGAGAGGTTGCTTGCAATTTCTAATCACCATCAAATTTTGAAAAGGCTGGAACTGACTATGAGAAAAACAGAAAGGAAAGAAAAAGTTGGATCAGAGACAGAAAGCGGGAAAGGAGAGGGAGAGAACATATTGTTATTCTCTCTTCCGTTTCTGTCTTCAGCGCGATCTCAGTAATTGTATGCTGCGAAAGTGGACTGTTTATACTCCCTTCATTTCGAAACGTGCATTGGATAATCCCCCTCTACATTCCTAACTTTCATTTCGGTATGCAGGCCTAAGTTTATTTTTAATCTTTAACTTGCCCAGGGGCATTTTACCTCTTTACCTTAGGTGAACCCAAAGTGGTTTTTTTACATGGACGTTGCTCATTCTAAGGCCGTATGTATGTTTCGGCAACCGCCGGTTTGGCACCATCGGCAGGCTTGGCTCTCTGTCGGTGCCAATGTCCAAAGAAGACCGAGTCGAAAAAAAAATAGAAGAAAAAATATTACGTGAACGCGCTTGGCAACTGATTCTCAACGGCGATAAGAAAAAATTATGGCTGTCCTGATGTATCCATCGATGAATGGATGTCGTCTTCGACAGTTGGAGACAATTTCATTACTCGTTGGGAAGGTCACACCTTCCCCCCGATCGCAAGCGTGAGATTATGGAAGAAGAGGTGGGCGCTCCGATCGTGGCAGGAAACGATGGAAGTGAAACCTCCGCCCGATCGCGGGGAAAAAGGATGGAATCCACCGGCGCACCCCCCCCCCCCCCCCTCCGCCGATGCATCGATACACTACCGATGGTTCAGGTCGATGCATTGATGTTTTCAAAACTGCTATCGTGACTGCCCTAGTTAATATGCTAAGCGGTCCAGAGGTGGCGCTAGGACCGCCTGTCTCCGACCCCAGTGGAGTTGATCACTCAATAATTAATTATCTAGAAGTGCCCTGATTATAAGAGCGAGTGTTCTTGCATATCGTACCTCGGCACTAGAGAAAAGGTTAAGTCGGTGCCTGCGATGCGTACGTTAGGATGACGGCGACCAGGAAGTACCGAATTTTATATTAGGTCCGGTAATAAGTCCTAGGCGACCTAGGCTCCAAGCCGAATGATTTTCGGAGAGGGGAAAAGGAGAATAAAACCATGTCGAGCATCTCGAGTTAATCTCGACCTCTTCTCTACATCCTGAGCTTAATGCATTTCCGAGCTAAATCGTGCTCTCCTGACCAAATAGCGTGTTCTCGCGAAGGAAAGTTCCAGCGTTGTCACAGCTCGACGGACGACGATTCTTTGTAACCCCCTGCCGCGAGCCATCGCCATCCCTCCGACCTCCTGGACATCCCTTTCCGGCCCGTTACATCGTCCCGGCCACAGCCTCCCTCCGACAAGACTTACCGGCCAGCCGCATCGTCCCGAACAAGTCTACCTTCGCCAGCCCTCTTCCTCGCCGCTCCTCATGCACCTTCCCGGCGTTTCGCGCTCTGTCTCTCTCTCCCTCTCGCCGACCTTCTGGCGTTCTTCGTGCAATTCTGGAAATCTGCATTTAGAGCCATGGAAACAAACGGAAAAATTAGGGTGATGAGTTTCTTTGCGGAAGCGCGTGTGAACGCATGTGGCGACGAGCTGAGGAATCGCCCCATATTTCATCAAGGACCTTTGAAATCCGTGAATTCCCGGCAGCAGATAGGAGACACTGCAGTGAGCGATGCCAGTGTTCCCTTTCCAGAACCACAGCAACTCTCGTTTCTAAGTTCATCCGAAGGATGGTGAATCCCTGACTTTCAATGAAAAGTGCCTCCCATCCCTTTCGTATGGCCGATTTGCAAATTATATGTCGAAAACGCACATCCTCGGATGGTAAGGAAGAGTTCTGTCGAAACCCCAAGTTCATATCTCTAAGCGGTTGGCCTGTAGAGCTGTCACAGACACACACACACACACACACACACACACACACACACACACACACACACACGAACAGACAAACACAATTGTCGCTCGTGTCTAGCTACTTGTCAGTATCGCGCACGCTATAAAGAGAATGCTCCAGAAAAAGAATGCAATAACGCGAAGAACATCTGTTTTTATTATTTATTTATATCCATGGAACCACGAAATTGCCGTTCATATTTTCTCAAGTTTTCGTTCCTTTATACACAGTTTCCATTTTTTACTTTTTACTACTACCGAGTGTATTGATTCTTTCTCCCTCCTTACTTCTGTGCTGTTCTTCCCGCTCCAAATGTGCGTTTTATTTCTAATCCAGCTATCCGCAGAGCAGTTCCACTCTAAGTTGAACTCCTGCGATAGCGAAAAGGTGGGGCAGAACGGGGCGATTCAGGAAATTTGTTTTAATTTAGTACCAACGAATTGGTGCAGCACTTTGCAGATTGGTATGCGGTACCTTTCATGTCTTACCTTCGAATAGGATTCGACTTCATCGCAGAATCAGGGACGGTTTTAATCCCCCGACAATTCCAAAAGTTGCTCTCAAATTCCCCTGCCCTGGAGCTCCTGAGGGGCAAAACGGGGTACGCCTTCGAATATTGCTCAACATATTTTTATTCATTACATGCGCCCACTTCAATAGGTCACAGAACAGAAATATCAATTAAATATCAACAAATAGCAAATAAATGATTTTCAATAAATTGTCCTGGGTCTTCATTAACTGCCTATTTACGAAGTTCACAAACTGCAACGAAACATCCACCAATTACAAACATATGCCTTCTCTCCTTTCCCCATGTCTTCCTTCTTACTTACAAAGGTCAATGAACAGAAACAACAACGAAACTTCTACAAATCAACCGTATTTTTTCTCATGTTTTCATTATATGGCAATTTACAAAGGCCACAGAACGGAGCAAAAATGAAACTTTTAAAGGAAAACAATTTTGTGGTTTCAACTTGTCATCCATGTGTTCATCATAGATGACAATTTACAGAAGTCACAGAAAAACACCTCCTCATCTGTGTCGTCAACGATGTATGGACAGCTGTCATTACCCGAATTCCCGTGACCCAACAGGGTCACGGGATTTCGGAAAAGTGACGAAAAATTTTCCTGAAAACAGCTTTCCTGAGTTCTTTCCAATGCCGCGCTGCTGCTGTCGCCTGTTTCTCCTTCGCGCCCCTGCATGATACGGATTGGTTGATGAGAGATCATGCGATCATGAGGCGAGTAACATGAGGCTGTTGTAGATTGTGGAGGAGGACACATTGAATCATTTTTGGGTCATTAAAAAGGTCGGTGNGGAAATTGAACCATTCTCCCCATGAGGCTGTTGTAGATTGTGGAGGAGGACACATTGAATCATTTTTGGGTCATTAAAAAGGTCGGTGCGCGTGTGAGTGATAAATTCGAGGTTGAGGAAAAGGAACTTGGAGTAAAAGCCCATTTTCAGGAAATTTTTTCTTCACTTTTTTTTAAACTGTAATAACGGCTATTTCTCTGAAGCAAACCCCCTCAAAATGATATATCTTTCGAAAGAAAATTGAACAAGTTTCATTTTGCTTTTTTAAAATTGATATTAGCCCAACGGGGTCCAAGTAATTAAACTTAAAATTTGGGGCGGCTTTTTTGGCCCACCCTGTATATCCACAGGAATCCTGCAGGATGAGTGAGAAGCACGAATAACTCTTGTGCTCATCTATTTCGTTTCATCATTTATGAGCGCTTTCAAGGGAGAGGAGGGGATATTAATTACGAAACAGCACGTCATTCTAAAATTCATCAATTCTGCATTTTGTGCGATGGAGGCCAAAACGAGAAAACTTCGGTGATGGGTTCCCTTCCTGAGCCTCGAATTCACGAAACTCCCCTTGTTTCATTACGAACTCGTGAAATCCCTCAATTCACAGCAGCATGCGGGAGGCACAGTCGTGAGCGATGCCACCGTACCCTGACATGTCCCACGCCGACTCTCGTTTCCTCTCCATCCTGCAGATGGCAAGAGCGAATCTTTTATTTTCTGCTGCTGCCAACTGGAGGAAACGAAATGTTCTGCTGTCGTGGAGTGAGTCACCATGATCTTCAGAAACTACCACCCTATAAGCACGGGAACGTTAAATATGTATTCAATGAACGCTTCTTTTAAGGTATTGCCATCGTTCCACGATCGTCCTTGGGAACGTTCAATCGACTGCTTAAATGTCCAAATAATAGATTAAATTATGCATTTCCTGAATGACGTGAATTCATCAAGAATGTGAATTGGATTGTATATTGTCAAGAAAAGGGTTCAATAAGCTATATTTTTCAGGATTCATGCAATAAGCAGTTTACGTCTTGAATACAATCTTTGCATCATTTATATTTCATTCAGTCCAAATGAAGTTCCCGTGACAGGGGTCAGAGGCTCCCTATGTAGCAGATTAGCCTTGTTTGAAGTATTATTTTCCTATTCCTGGGATTAGCCTGGTGCAGAAGCCTGTGGTGATACAGCCATATTATAGAAACTTCAATCACATCTACATCTACGTAATTCATATTCAAGAATCAGCCACACAATGTACTGAATTCCTGTTTTCACTGGAGCGATTATATGCACTTCCATCCCCATTTCATTTCATTTCCCTTTCCCATGAAATGATCTTGGAAATTGAACCATTCTCCCTCCATCTTCCGAGTCAGAGTTTTCTGGAGACTCCTTGAACTGGGTCACCTCTTAAGACTGATTTTTTGAAGAATTCAAGTATCGTCCCCTCTGCTGAACGTGGGGAAGCATCGGCTACCGTATAGAAGGCATTGGAAACGAATTCCTGCTATATCAGGAATTGACCGGCTATAGCGAATACATTGGCGCCACCTGGCTTCGGTCGTGCGAGTCTTTGAATGAAGCCATTGTCAGATGGATACCACAGACATGTTTAACGTATGCCAGCCTATGACCGCGCAACGTCCAGTGTATCAGTAGAGAGTCAAGGCGGGGACGAAGCTGAAGGAGGTGAACTAAAACATCCATCAACACGTGAAGGGAGGTGAACCCAGTGTTTGGGGTCAACCAACCCGCGGAAGGGCTCCTTACAGTTTAAATGAAGGATATTTCCTTCTCGAATGTGCTACCCAAACACTGTCCAAGGAGCCATAATACCATTATGCGAATGGGTATCAAAGTCCCTCCAATCAAGTCTAATCGCCAAAACCTATCCTCCAATTACAAACATATGCCTTCTATACGGTAGCCGATGCTTCCCCACGTT
>CAJPEV010000909.1:0-86903 GCA_905338385.1 Darwinula stevensoni
TCTCTCCTAACAAATAGCCATCTCCTCCTGGTCCTCGACCGTCTCAAATCTCATTTCTCAGTAAGATTTGGTAAACAAGCGGTACCGATGATGGGTGGATGGAGGGTTGTGCGCGGCTGCATCCTTCCGCGACGGAGGCTGGTGGAGAACTGACAGTTCTGGTTGCTGACACGGCCCCTCGCCCAAGGTCTGGGTCGTAAGCGCATTTGCATTGTGGTCCAGAACCTCGAGGGCTTATGGGTTCTCATGCCTTCCCGGCCGCGATCAAATTTCAAACCTAAAATTCGCGATGAAAATGCCATTTTTGGTACAAATTCGCCATAAACAAACTCGGCCAATACGCTCGTATACTGTCCGTATATGCCTGCTTGCCAATTTTCACAGCGATTGCACCAATTTTATCAGTTACCGTCGGGCAACCAAAGTGTGAGCATAGACAGACAGACGGACGGACGGACAGGGCAGAAACATAAGTGGTCTCTTTCCTTTCAGGAAAGGAGGCTCACTAAAAAAAAGCGAAGGACGCTGCTCTACAGAACAGCTTTTCACTCTACACTAGATTTTCGAGAGACATGGGGAATGTGCCACAGAGGTTTACAGGTGTTTTGCGGATCTCGAAGAGGCGCACGACCATGTACTTCGAGGGAAGCTGTGGGGAGTGCTGCAGAACCATCGAGTATCAGCCCAGAAAATAAGCAACTTCCACATATAATGTATGGGCTGACTCAAGATATTCACATATAAGTTATGGGCATATGCGAGATATTTGACCCACTTGCATTGCGCACAGGAGAAATTGAGTGGCATCATGATTGGCGTATTGTGCCATTTTCTGAAAACTACTAAAATTTCTAATACAGATAGATTCACAAGATGAAAAGGATGGCGAAAGCATTGGGGAAAAGGATTATCAGTTATATGAATTTGAATATGAATGAAAAAAAAGATGTATGCAGTGTTTGAAAGTAAAGAAGTAAAAGTAACGCGTTAGTGACTACATCTTATGGATATTTCAGTGTTAACAAGTCACTTTGCAGGGACTTGTAACGGAAGCAGTAACTTGTATTTCCTTTTTCAAGGAAAATGTCAGTGGCATTCATTACTGTAACGTATTACTTTGACAGACACAATATTAAAGTGACGAGCGCTGTATTATTATAACATGCATCTTTGCCATCACTGAAATCACTTGAAAAGCTGAAAAACCAGTTCAAATTCGTTACACCCCGACCAGCCAGCGACCCGACCATAGACCATAGTGCCGCCATTTACGGTCAGCGGGAACACTTTCAATGTCATACGCTAGCTTTAAAAGTACTCCTTCCGAGCGGACTGAACACAGCTCCATTTCTTGGGAGTACTCTCACGGACACGAGTCGTCTATTTAAAGGGTTTCTCACGCTGAGCATCGACTACGCTAGCTTGCTGAAATCCTCCATGAGATGCAATACGAAGTTAGGATCGAAAATTTCCGTACCATTCGCCGGAATACAGCTAGAATGACCAGTTCAAAGTCGACAGAGCATGGAAAAATTGACTTGAAAAGGGAAGTTCTAGTTGTAACTAGTTACTACTGGGGAGAAGGAATTATATTTGTGACTAGTTACTTCTAGGATGGAATACTTGCCATTATAACTAGCAACACGCCCAACATTGGTTGCATGAAACTTTGTCTTCATTTTACTTTTTTGGTATTTTGTATGAAGATAGAACATGGGACATGCAAATAAGAGGTTTCTATATTCTCAATTATCATCCAAGTCCCAGATACACATGAACCATAGAGTTCATGAGAAGTTAGAACCTCCGGGTAATGTGAGAACTATGAGGAGGAAAAAAATTTTCAAGTATACATACATGGGACATAGAAGCAAACTCTGTAATAAGTGGGATTTTGCAAACATGAATCCATGACAGGGGGAGCTGAACCTTTTAATTTTATCGACCATATACACTGTCACAGAAATCCCTCAAAACTTGGTAGTGATTCAGTGAAGTACCATAAATGGAACACCACGATGTCCTGCATGAAGGGCTTTATTCACGAGGAGCTCTCTGCAGAATGCAAGGAATAGCGACCATTACTGACCACCCGAGGAAAATAGACCTTTACATAAGTTCCGATGTTTAACTCCAATTCTTATTGCTCCTAGAAAAATACAATATACAAAATCCATTGCTGCATCAAGACATATTTCATCACCACAAGTAATTGAAGCAAAACAGGGGGCAAAAACGGCAAAAGATGAAAACAAGATCTGGACCATTCTATGATAACTGAATGGGCCATAACCATTATCATATCATTAAAAACCAAGTTGTGAAGGACGGAGATGAGGAAAGAATGCCTTCACTCAGTGCTTTGTGGGATACCGTCACTTCCTCTGCAGGTCAGCAATATCGACTATGTACCTTCAAAAGAAAACAAGCACATTCAATATATTTGATGAAATCTGAGTGTCTCCATGTGCACATCTGAGAGTGCTCTTTCACTATAGAATTATCAAATCATGCAGTAAAATTATTGATCTACAATTGAAAACTTTCTATTAAAAAAATGGAATCTTGGAGATTAAAGAACTTCTGAGTTCATTCTGATGATGATCACCCCAGAGATGTGCAATAGAGTTTGAAGATAAAAGCTTACATCATGACATCAGATGTGAACCCAAGAACCAAAGGCCTTTCAACATGGAGGAGTGCCATGGCAGAAAGCTGAACTTTCATATGCTTGAACATGCTTTAAAATGTCAAATTTTCAGTACAACTAAACTTGTAGGCACACTCAAGATAAGGGTAATGGTACCTTTTCTAAAAATCATGATGTTAACCCTATACTGCAAGGTGTGCCAGATATGGCATGCACTGCTTTGCATTTAAATGTATTATAGTACAATGGAAAAATATGATCATCTAAAATGTTTTGGTACATTTAAAGAAATCATGCATTGTAGGGTAGATATTATTTACTGTGCATACAATACCAGTTTGAGTGACCACAAAATATTAAAATGATAAGTTCAAAATATTCAAACCTCACTTATCCACATAGTATGGTAAAATTGGCCTCATTTTGATGCATGCTGCTCAGGCTACTACAAAGTCAGACAGCTGGTACTCCTTTAATTTTTCTAATTTTGTAGAGTATACAAAAGAAGGAAGGAAGAAGATCAAGCTGGAAATTCAAGTAATTGAATGCTTCATTACCAAGACAAATAGAAAACTTACCAAATCAATGTACATCGAGACCCTGAGAATTCAACAAGCAGGGATTCAATCCTCCTCGGAATCAGTCTCTGAAAGAGAGAAAACATCAATCCTTTTTGAGACTCAACTCTTTCAAAGGTGAAGCAAAAATGAAACAATTTATTATCATTGAATTGGTATTGGGCTTGGATCTTCAGGGGTCTAGCATTCTTCATAAAATCTCTAAAATGGAAAAGCATGTTTAACATAATGAAGTATTTCAAGCAGAAGTATCAGCAATGTGTTGGCTTAGCTCTAGTTGAGCTAGATGAATTTTTTTCTTTCAGGCTTTTTCAACCATGTATTTTTCTGTTTCTAGATTGCAGCAGTTTCAGTTCTGGCAGCTGGATAGGTAGTTTCATGCTAATGTTATGAATTGGATCAAAAACTTCAGAGGCAGGTTCCATGCTAGTGGAAGAAGTTGAATGGAGTCCACTTAAGCTTAGCAAGTATGGACCATATTTCTAGCCCTCTCTCTCTTCTTTGGGCTTTGCTTAGAGATTTAACTAGACTACACAGGCATTTAGCCTCTGGCAAAAGAAAAATCTACAGTCTGAGTTAATAATCAAGCACCCAATAGTACTTTTTTCAGTTTATGTCCCAGATGAAAAAAGTGATAATTGCTGAAAAGTTATAATTGAAACTGTGGATCGAGTTCATGTTACTGAATGTTAAAAATTGTAATAGCAACTTTAATTCCTGGGAAACTCCATGCCCAGGACACCATGTTTCAATATCCAGGTATCTACACTCAGAAAATTCTACACCCTCACATGGGAAGAGTAACAGGTCACATAACAAATAAAAAGACAAACAACAGCAACTCTCCAAATGCTGTGCGGGTCTGATTTTCATTGACATTAATATGAACCTAACATGTTCCTTGTGATGCAGCAGCATGATTCATGTAATTTCCTGGATTTGGTCATTTGAATTTTGGTACCTGGATTCCTGAATTACCACACCATTGGTGTGGTATTAGTCCCTGATCCAAAAGTAGTTATTTGATGCACTGATTCTGAGACAATTCCTTGTCATTTTGTTCTCTTTCTTCACTTGGGATGGGATAAAATACCCATTTCCATTTGGAATGGAACATCGGACTTGCTCTTTATACTCACCTTCCTCAGCATTCTGTAGCCACTCCACAAACTTCTTCATCTGCTCCAAGAATATGGACTTCCCTTTCGTAGAGTGTGTTTCCTTGTACCATTTCATGATGGCATCCTCTGACAGGACATCAGCTGAAAGAGCATAGTAAGGATAGTACAACATACAACTTGGCTATTAAACTTTTCACCCAACTCACTTCTAATCTTCTCCAAAAAAATCATAACTATTATGCAATGTTTTATTAGACCCAATTGAGCAATACTCATAGCATTTGGAGTTTCTTGTATCTACTGGTAAGTTTCAGTTACAGGCTTCTAAAGTTGACCATATACAATCAATTCAATAATCTATGACCTCCTGACCTTATTGTCAACAGTGCACCCAAGTGAATCATGCATGAGAACTGAAATGAAAAGTTGGGAATTGTTTTACAAACTTGAAAAGTGGTACATGCTCTGAGGATAAAAAAAATTACGATTTGACAGGTTCACAGGCAACTCAGACAACCAGAATTTTTCACATTCCACCTGTTCAAGTTAAAATAAACATTTAGATAATGTTTCATCAACTTCCCAAAAACTTCCTGGAAACCTTTGGAGAACAAGCAATTTGTAGATTTTGATGTTGATGAGCTCAGGAAAACAAGATCTATGATTCTCTTACAAACTTGCAGGATAGGAACACAATTGGGAATATTGTATTATATTCATCCATTGATCAATGTTCCTTTATTATCTTTGCATACTTCCCCTTTCCAGCTTTTTCAAACTTCAATTCAAATTTTAAACTCAGAGCCATGGTTGTCTGTTCTTTTTTGAAAGATGCTGACTGAAGTTCATGCCATCACAAGTGGGTGGGAGAGTTGGAATGTCTCCATCCACTTATAGAGCAGATATGATTTTGCTGCCTGAATTGCTCTTCAAGGCAACAGAAAGGTCTTGCTTAAGAATGACAACATCCATAATAATGACCTAAGAATGCCTGATATTCCTAGTTTTCCTTTTCCAGCCATTATTTTATGAGCCAGGAGTGTTATGTCTGCAGGGTCAAGAAAAGCAGTTATTTTTATACATACCTCTAGAGCAGGGGTTATTAACCTGGAGTAATACTTGAGGTCTGGGGAGTCTGTAGGTGCAAAAAGGTTAAGAATCCCTGCTCAAGAGCAATGTTGATAATTCCCCTCCCATCACATCCAAAACACTTCCAAACACATCCAGGGTGTTCAGCTAATGGATAATTAATAAATGGAGAAACTACAACAAAAAAGACTTTCCACTCACTCTTGTAGAAGAGGAGAACGATCTTTTGGAAAACCTTCATGAAGCTCATGTTATCATAGCAATACTCTTGCATTTTCACAAGCAGGGCTGATTCAGCTTTGGCTGATGATGTGAAAGCTGAGAAGAGGGGTGCATATGTCTTGAGATGTTTCATGGCCTGCTCAGCAACCAGCTCCTCTTTCTTATTCCATTCCACTGCCCCCATCACACCGAGCCACAACTATGCAGAGAAATGGACATTAAGTAACTTATAAATCCTATATCAATTGGGGAATCAACTAGATTAAAATGTTTTTTCTGATTCAGAATTTACAAGGATGTCATTAATATGGAACTGGCATACTTCCACTTCAGAGACTCCTCCCTAAGTGACTTTAGGATGCAATACCTGTCCAAGATAGTAATGGCCATAAATCAATGAGTGAAATCATGCCTACAGTACCACTCATCCAAAAATGGGGTTCAGAAGTGACTCACTGTCACTTCATGGCAGTGAGTCACCTAGGAAGTACCATATTAGAAAAGAATTTCAACCTTCTCCAAATAAAGTATTTTCAAACCTAGACAAAACTCACTATGACAATGATTTCCTTTTCATCCATGTCTTGTTTGAGCTTCATTTCCTTGACCAAAGCTAGTATTTCCTTAGGAGGCTCTTCTTCCTTCACCATCCGATCTATTTCCTTTTGCATCTCTCTTTTGATTTCAGCATTTGCTTGAGATCGTTGAAACTCCACTATTTCTAAAAGCCCTTTCTCCTTGAAGAGAGCATGGAAATTCTCCTGGGACCTCTTATTCACTGGGAAGAACTCCAGTAACCTGTAATGGAAAACACATGTTCTACAGCAAGTCTGTGAATGGAATCCTCATGAATTCAATTCAAAAATCCACTGAGCACATCAACAACTAGTTTTATATGCCCACAATCTTCACAACTGAAAGTGAGGACACTGTTGGCAGGACAGAAGTTAATCATGTACAGAATATTGAAGGTGACATATTGGCAAACCTAGTGAAAAGCCCTACTTTGAGTTGTTCCAAAAATAAATAATCGAAATAAAAATAAATAATAATAAAATAAATAATCTGAAACGTCAAACTAACAAAAATAAAATTAAAATAATTTTTAAAAATTGAGAAACCTGTCCCAATATTGGTTTCATGGAAAATGCCTGAATCTGTTGATATCTGATCTCCAATCTAAGGATTGATACAACCCTCATTGTAAGGATACAAAATAGCCCTGATTTCATATGTAAATAAACTTGGGGGATAAATTTAAGGCTGGATGAAGCCCCATGGATTTGCGAGGAGAATGTGAACTTGTGACCTCTTTGGAGTGCTTCAGACAAGTTTTAAATTTTTCTAATTAATGCAATCTAAATTCTATTTTTGCCTCAAACATAATTAACTCCCATGATTTTTGCAACTATGTACCAAGCTCCCACACAAGATTTTTTGTTATAATGCAATCTTTTTATATGCACTATGATAAGCAATCTAATATGTATTGAGTGTTTTCTTCCTAAATCATTAGTATTCCACAAAAAAGTATTGGATAGGACTCAGAAATTAACTACTGCAGTTGACAAAGAAAACTGAAAAATGGAGAGTTAAAGGGTAAGCACATGATTCAACCACAGATTGAACATTTAATATTAAATGGAAATCACAACAAGATGAAGATCACTACCCCAGGCAGATATTATCCTGTCATAATGGGCATAGACTAAGGATGGGATAATTAGTTCACAGACTTTACTTTTACCACTAATGACCACTCCTTTTTTCAGTTCACATTTACTTATCATGTTAAATTTAAAAACCATTTTAAATTCCATTTTTAGCCAATATATATGTGCCAGGAAGCCTTTGTCCTGAGAACTAAAGTACTTTTCACAATGTAAATGTGACTGCAAAAGTCTTCCCCTTCATAATACTCTAAAAACAAAACTGTGCTAAATACAGGACAGAAAAAGCACGAGAATGAAGCCTTCTAAGATTTGAATGTCTTACACAATTTGCCCATGAAATGAACACTAGTACCAACAAACCTGTTGTCTAAGCCAGCACGCTTGAGGTTGGCCTTTATAGCTCCAACATCTTTCTCATCCTTCCACATGACAAGGACTTCAAGCAGGTAATCCAAAGCAATCCCATCTTTCACCAAGTGTTCCTAAGATATGGCACCAGATACATAATCATACTCATTAGACACTAAAAACAGCAGAAACCCAAACTAAATCAGTTACAACAGGCAGCACAAATGGGAGTATGCATAATACTATAATTTTCATGAAAACAATCCTTTTAGGCTATGTCCATCACTAGGCACAGCATCCACCTGACCTGAATGCACATGTCTGGAAAACAAGTGTTACTGTAATTTTTTCTACAATTTCCAGCAGTACACCTTAGACAAAATTAACCAGCAAATTTTAGCACCTAAAGAATTGACATAACTGTAGCTTTGTAGGGGATGACGAAAAGATAAACTTCAGGCAATAAATCTCAGTTCTTACTACAGCTATTTTCATGAAACCTGCACAGTGCATATGTCGACATGTTCCTATGAGACATGAATACTTTCATTTAAATGTGTCATGCTGAGATTAAGCAATTAGAACTGCAGCATACAGCACTGTATTTTTTTGGTCACATATCACTTTGATTGTCTGCATATTCAGCATTATACCTGCAAAATGTGCTGTCACAGAATGTGATAACATTTTATTTCTAATACTTCATGTACATGCATACACGTACAACTATGCACAAAGGGAAAGTACTCTGAATAAAAGTCACCTAACAGGGTTTAAAAAAATTTTCTGAGTTTCAGTTGATTCTTCCTGGCATATAGGACTGAACAGACCTCTGCACATCATTTTTATGAAATCATACATCAATGAATATCACTCAAGTAATATAAATACAACAAAGCCTAAATTTCACCAATACATTTTGATTCTTACTGGCAGATGAGCTTCTGTATAAACCTGAATTACTGTATCCTTTTCCACACAATGTAAATACTTATAATAATCTTGTGTGCCTCCAATTCTCAGTGCCAGATAATGCCCTATAATGGTTCTCATTTTTAGCAATTGATCTGAAGAAGAGGCATACCTGGAGGAGATGTGTAAGACAACTTGGGGGGAGTGTACCACAGGCAAGCCAGACTGCTGTGGCCTTGGCCAACTTGCTTCTGTCTTCTGGACCGAAGCCTTTCAGGAAGATCAATATCTTCTTCATCTCTTCTTCAAACATCTTCTCCAGATACTTGTATCTCCTCATGAGCTTGATGAAAACCTACAGGATTCACACAAATCAAGAATCATGAGACTCTACAGGTAAAAACCACATGGATAAGTTTTATTGCAAGGAAATGTAGTGCTTTACATTTTCCATGAAACATATATTTTCATAATGCCAAAACAGGGTTGGGACAAGGGATGCAATGACAGTTTTTTCAATATTCTCTGATCTTTGATAATTGACACTGATAACCAATATCGAGAAAGTACCTCTTTAACAAAGCTAGGAAAATGAAATTGAGGAAGGCTGATTTTTCATCCCTTTTTTCAAATTTTTTTCTCCTGCAGAAAAATACAATGCCATACCCATTTTCATTCACATGATTTGTTTGCTTAGACCTGATCATGTCCTGGGCATCCTTCCTTATCAATGAATCATTCTTTCAAGATTGGGTATGCACTAATATATGAGGCAGAAGTAACATCTATATAGCTTTGGCCTTGTACTGTCCTTGTCAATGCTAAGCAATTTTGTCACATACTTTCTCGCCTTGTAGGAGAATATGTAGGTTAAGTGTTTCAATGACATTCAATTCCCTCGCCTTTCTTTTCTTTTCAATTGGCACCACAGTACGATTGTACACTTCGTATGCTAACGTTGTGGCCAAGACCTAACGTAACACACTAAGGCTACCGATCACTCCTAACAATGCCATCAATTAAGCTTAGCAGGGTTCATTCGTTTGAATGACCTCACTCCAAGGGCGTTGTCAAGTCAGTTGCCTCATTTCCTACACTGCAAAAGAACGATTCTAATTGGGGCCTGGTGCAATACATGGTCGGTGGCCTCATTTTTGGCTTCGTGAAAAGACAGATAGCGACACAAAAAATTTGTGGGTGCACATTTGCGATATAATTCCACTGAGTTGGGGAAACGACCGCAAAAAAGGACAGAACAAAACACAGAGATGATGCAAGTTTCTTTAGCACGGGGGCAAAATGGAGTAGGAATGAGGTTTTATTTCTCATATTCTTTTTTACTCTTCTATCCATCTGTTACAGAAGAAACTATGGAGAAAACTTCAGATTGTGCAAGATTCACCTCAAGGCCTGATATTTTCATCTGAGGAAGTTTCTGCTCTTCTTCCTCCACTTTACTCACATCTATGAATGCAGATGTTTGCCATTGTATCCATGTTTTAAAAACGATTGTCTGTTCCTCCCCCCCCTTCTATAACGGAAACGGGCATTGTGTAATACCCACTGCAATCAATGACATTGCCAGGAACAGTTTCTTTTGAGACTGCAGATGTGGCTCAGTTGGATTACAAATGACACCAGTCAGAAAAGGGTAAGGGGGGTACAATCAATCGAAAATCACTAGACCAGCATAACGGCCCAGTTTCACAGTCATCAACGTGATGGCTGAAGGTTCAAAGGATAGACCAGCGCATGACTGGTGTCAGTAGAAATACCATATTGACATCAAGGGAGCTCATCAAACTCATAAAAATCGGGTGTAAGAAGAGCAAAATATAAGATAACAGATATTTGTCAAAACCTCTGTCAGTCCAGTCTCAGTACTAAATCGTTGCATCCCTAGTTGGGATTTGAAGCAATTTAGGCTCCATTATTCCTCTATGTTTCAGTCCTGACTGGCACTATTTTACTTCTCCTGAAATGGGACACAATCAAATCCTAAAAGATCTTTTATACATAAAGGGAACATGAGCACAATACATTTTGAATGCAGGACTGAAGTTCCTCACAATACTTCAGTCCCTTACAGATGGCCACTTTGTAAGAAATATCTAGTCTCTGAGTACATTATACAGTGGCTGTCATTGAATGTATCTGATTTGTGCCATACAGAACTTCGTAACTCTTGAAACTCATGACCTTCATCCACATGGTCCTCCAACATTTATGCATATTATTGGCGCATTTGCTTTATTTGCCCAAATCAAAATAATTAAAACTTAAAGTGGCTTAATTGAATGTTTTTCTGAAAATCCATGGGCACTGGATGATTGTTTACTTGGTATTCCAAAGCATGAGCATTGATTCTCTTCTAAAATGAAAAAAAATCACAGTAGGTCTTGAAAGCCTAAATTACTGATTTATTCCACTCCGCCGCTTTTTGCATGAGACCTCATGTAAAATTATTTTTATAGCCTATACATGCACAAGTAAATCATCAATGTATCTGACCACTTCCAACCCTTTTAAATGAATCCTTGTAACTTTGTGCTGAATGCATGGTTGTGAGATCCTCAATGCTAGGGGCAGATTCTAATTCCTTGCAATTCATTTCTACATTTGCACAAAAATTACACACAATTTTGAAACTTGCATGAAAGCAGAGGAAACCCACTGGGGGAAATGGTCCCACTCTAACTGATGCCATGAGCAAGAAATCCTCTACTTTCACAGAATAGATTTGCACTATGACAAAACTTCTGATTTCAGTTTCAGGAACATCTAGGTTCTCTCTTTATCTGTTAAAAATGCATAAAGGAGAGCAACCTTGTTGCTTTTACATTATCTTATATTTTTACTTTATCTTGTAAGTATGAGTAGTTTTCTTCACTACTCCCAAAATAGGAATATGGGATAGATATACCCCTGGAGGCATTTCCCTATTGTCCCTTTGATCATCAGGAGTTTGCATTGCTCCACTCCAGCAATGAGCAAAGTCATATCAAAACATAGATGACTTCCAAAAAAATTCTCATTTTGTCTCAAATCAGTGCCTGAAAACCTGCCAACTACTTCCCCTTGAAGCTGTCTTGATGGAAGTGAAATAAGAAGAGCGCAAAGGATAAATAGGGAGTATGAGAATAAAGTTGTCAAGTAGTTATGGTTGCAATAAAAATGTCTGAAAGGAGCACTAAAAAAGTTATTGCACTTTGTTAACCTTTCAAGCAGTTGTCATGTACATCGTATGTTCATCACTTATGTGGTCAGGTCAAAACTTAGCATTTGAAGGGTTAAGTTTGCTCTGAGGCAAATCTGTTATATGCAGGTGTCTATTGAAGTAGTCTCCAGAGTTTTAATGGCACTTCATCCATAAGTTTTCCAATAACTTTGAGTCCCCAATTTGAGGCCTCATTTTTAAAGATCCTGCAATGCATTGGATGTTGCTGAGTTGACCTCATCAGCATCATCACATCTCTCTCTCCAAATAACTTACTTTTCATGGGTGAACTCAGTGTTGGGTGGGTCAATATTTCCCAATCCCAGAAATCAAGAAGCCAGACAATGTCCCTCATGACACGAGGCCCAGCATTATAATGCAGCAGCCAAAATGTCTAATGCTGTAAAAGTGAGTTGGGCAGGTGCATAGTTTCCAAGGACTTGACTCAATATTTGCTGGATATTTCAAGAAAGTCTTCCCTTTATACAAAGCTAACTTGGAAAATCTCACAATTATGGCCATCCATTCTGGTTTTATATTCATTCCAGATAGTGGAAGAAATGAAAGATGTGCCACTCAACTTAGCTATAAGCTTCCATACACATAATTTTATTAGTAGTTACAAACATATTCACTTAGGACCAAAGTTATGGGAAAGAGTGAGAAAGTGCAAGAACTTTTTAAACACCTTTCAAAGGGACATAGGATGAAAACTCACTTGGGCAAAGGACCTAATCGTGTCTCTGTCATTGGAGAGCCCAAAGATGCATGACTCTGTACGGTATGGTCGATTCTCTGCTTCCTGCACCAAGCTGCCTCCAGGTGCTACAAGAAAAGAAAAACATATGAAATTAGATTTCCATTTCTTACACACAGACTAAAGAGAAGGAAAATGACTAAATCCAAATCAAAGGTGCATGCTAATATCCACTGATGTCACCTGTATAACCTTTTTCATGCAACTCAACCTTCTTTCAATTCACCAGAGTTTGAATTTCTGCACATTCATTGTTGGCACAGCTGTGTGCCAAGAATGACCAAGGCATAGCATTTCACTTCCCCCATTTGACTCTGCAGTCATTCATTGCAGCATTTGCCATGTAAAGTGTCCTTGCTGTTGGGTACCCTAATGCTGACATGTCATTGGAATTCATTCATAACTATTTGTCAGTAACAGCTCAAACACATTGGGGATGACAAGAAGTGTGTCTACTAGAGTACTACCTGTATGCACCTGGAATCTACCAATGGCACTTGATGCAAACTGGATTTACATACTTTCATAGAGGGGCAGATGAACACAGAATTAATGCTAGGCTACTTTCCTCTGGGTTATCCCTAAGTACCTTCTATGATCTTAACCTCTAATTAAAGTAGCCTTAGTGTCACCCTGTATTTAACAACTAATTCAGATAGTGATGTTATCTTCTCAAAGTCAAATAAATTCATGGGTCACATATTTCAACACTGACATTTCTGCCTCCATAAAACTGAATATGGATTGAATAAATACTTAAATTTTGTTTCCAGTCCTTCAAAAATCAAATACAGCAAACCGTTAAACACAGGCACACTATAAATTTGAGATATTATACCAGATCTAGAGGCTAAAAAATTTTTATTTCCTCTGTGCCACTCTTGTGCACTACTACTGATCATATAAGAAATGCAACAACCAGTGAATGTACTGAAAGTTGAAGGAACTTTCAATTTAAACTTTCTTTGAAGAATTAAAAAAGTTTTGGCAAAATTTAAATTCTTGAGCAATCTGCATATACTTAAACACCAAGTGAAAACATTCTTTGACCACAAGATCCTGGAATAATATTCTTTGCAAGTTTCACTTTTAGTTTAATCTGCAAAAGGGGAGAGACAAGAAAAGAGACACCCTTGGTCTAGTACCATCCTGTAGGAAACTCAGTATTATTCACCTGGTGCATACCTCAATGTACACTTGTCATGCTGGCCAAGGCAACAAGGGAATGAGGGACATCAGTCACCTACTAACTTTAATCCATTTTTTGTCCTTTCAACCCCTGGCCTCATCCTCCAACACCTCTTGGCAAATGACACATAGATCATGATTTCAACTTCTAATGTGTGCAATACATATACTCAAATAAAAATTTCAGAAGTCTCCCAATTGCCAGGGATCCATTGTATGCTTCAACTTAGTCCAGCAACCAATTCACTCAATGCACAGTTAGATCATGTGTCATGGCCATGGGTGCATGAGAGAGGAATATAAGAATAGAGGATCCTGCCTTATACTAGGTCTTCATGAGTACCCAATTTCTTATTGTCCTGTGACTCCTGAGTCACTATGTATACAATGCAGCAGAGCAATGTTTTAGCTCTTTGAAACTGCGAGCAAGATTTAGCAAACCTACAGCAGACTAGTGAAAACAAAAGCATGTACTCACCAAGAATTCCACCAGCGATGAGGATATCAAACAAAGGTTCTCCATATCTTCGATAGTCAAGTTTTGAGCCAGCAACATCAAGGAACTTGTAAATTTGATCTACGTCAACTGGAGAATCCTGAAGACCCTGGAGGACTGCTTCTCGAAAGCCAGTTGGATCATACTTTTCCTTCTCATCCCTCTTTCGAGTTTTGATACGTTGGCCGGACAGCACAGGCTTTTCGGTTTTCTGACTCATACAACAGCTGGCTAGAATGGAAAATGTAACTTGTCAAATACAGCATAGGAGGCTTACTCCACAAGAAAATACACATTTTTTTATTATCAAAACCAATGAATTGTAATCTTTTTGTTAATCACTCTGACAGCAATTCCTAAACTTAAAAAAAAATGTAACCTGTATATTGAGCAGTCAAGACTTGGGAACCAATAAAGATAGCCAATACTTACAAAAAAAATGCAGACAGAAAACACTGGGCATCAAAATAAAGGAATTTTTTTTATCCTGGGACCTAAGCACTATATGACCTAAACCAGGGGCCATCAATCCTTGAGTAGCTCATGATAGGGTGGAAACCACTGTTCTATGCTGCCAGTGCATCTATAATCATGAACAAGATGTCACACTTACTTAAACAGTAAATAAATTTGCCTGAAACATTCAAAGGTTGGATGCACTATCCCTGAGAAGTGTATCTCTTATGATTTCTTCATCTTCCTAATGACAAATTCACACTGAATTGCACATACATTAACATCTTCACCACACAGAATTGTAATGCCCCTTGACCTAATAGCCCTTGTTTTCAAAATTTCCTCTTCTGCAATTGAACATAAACCATGCAGGTTTACATCAAGCCAATCATTTCTCTCCCAGAATTTTTTGTCATAGTAGGGTTATTCTTTTTACACGGATTGCTCCTTAATACTGCATTCTCCTTTATCCTAATACACAGCCTACAATACTGTTAGCATGACATACATTCAATATTTAAAAATTAAAAAATAGCCTCCACCAAACTCCATAACTACTTCTACCCAGTGTGACTTTTGAATCTGACTCTTAACATATCAATAGGAATGGACTGCACTTCCTTGTGAATGGCATCATTCAGTTTTGTAATGATGTTGGATTGTTGAGAGGCACTAGCTCATTTAGATACCCCCACAAACCAAAGTCTACTGCATTTGGATCTGATCTGACTGATAGCTACTGAATCAAAAATGGTGTTTATTGATGACCTATTCTATCATGAAAGGTGCCAGTGAACAATGTTATGCAGGAGTAACAGTGTGAGGTGGTACACCATCTATGATGAAGATGATCTCCATACCTGAACTGTAGCAACTGTGCTGTCAATCATCTTCATGGATGATGGCATACCACTGTATAACTGTTACATGTCAAGGCATGTTGTCCACTAGCTCCTGAGAGCATTCTAGTGAAATCCCTCAAATCTAGCATGTTCCAAGAGTTATGGTAGAATTTTTTGTCATCACAATGGTATTCATCTCCAGCAGGGCCATGCCCTCTGTTTGAAGCACCAGTACATGGTTTACACATCTTAATAGCAAAGTCATGCCAAGCCCTTCTGAGAGTTCCCACCTCAACCTTATCAAGCACTTGGCAACCTTGAACACCAAATCCCCATGCAAGTCATAAGTCCTTCTAATCTCCACCAGCTACAAGACCTTGTGACTGATAGTGAGATAGAGGATCCCACTATAACATCGTCAGAAACTAGTCAACAACATGCCGTGATGTAACTGACCATTCCTTGTCCTGCAGTTTCTTAAGCATCCAAATCCAGGGCATTAAGGCTCATTCAGCTGCAACTTGGGGCATGGTCTACTTTGGCATTTGATGCAAACCTCCCAAACTTAATGGGTAACTTTTTTCAACATTAAAGCACACAAGTTTTTAAGTGTAGTTTAAATGCTTTAATAAGTAGTACCACCAAGAGAAGTACTTAAAAATGGAAAATGACAAAATGGTAGAGTGTTCTTGAAGCTACAATTACCACTCTGGGCTATTCATGATGCAAGAGTTCAAAGATAGCCCAATTGGTAGTACCTTCACAAATGGAACACTGAAACTTCCTTCCTATCACCTTTTCAGTGATTTAACATACCCTCTAACTTTGTACATATCAATGCCATTCAAGGATAAGATTCACCCCAACTAACAGGAGCAGAAACTGCTTAATACCAAGCAATACCAATACTCAGGGCATAATTGGGAAGGCCTCCACACTTCTCAAAGGCAAATTCAGAAGACTGACATTCATTGATGCTAAGACAGAGAATGCAACAACCATTGTGACACTTCCTGTGCCATAGACAACTTCATTTGCATGTTTTCTAATCCTGGGTACATACATTTGCCACTGGATGCCTTTCATGCTAGATGCTATGTTTGCAGATAAGACACAATGAGACTTGATCTCTGAGATCAGATCAGGTTTCTGCAGCATCACCAAATGTATTCCATGCTTCATGTCATGACTTAAGTCAGCCTGGGCCATAACTGAATCCACCCACTATGACCAGCCTAGGATTACAATGTGTCTGGGTGCTTTTGGATGGGCAGAGTAGATAGTGCCTAGGCAACACATAAGCTCATGAAAGCATTCATTACAGACATGGCACAAGTGAATTTGGGCACAAGTGAAAGGAAGGAAAATGTCAACTAATAATGAGATAGTTAAGTGTTTTCTGACTTTCCCAATGGCAAGGACATAAGTGTTTTCACTTCAGTCATTCTCCCATTGACTCAGACAATCTTCCATGAAGAACATCACACATGCGAGTTTGAGTTTTGTGGAAAATTGCCTGACAAGTGAAAAACATTATATTATATAATCATTGATTGCCATCAAGAATAAAACATCAGAAAATCTCTACATGATTTAGGAATCAATTATTATACTTCAAAGTCATGTTTCCATGATTTAGAAAGCAAGATTGCAGAAATTCTATCTGCTTTCTCCTGATTTTGGTTGTCTTAATTGAAGAATTCTCTGAAAAGGGGACTTTTCTGAAAAAGATACAATTTAAAATAAAGAGCAAAAAACTTCTTAGAGCTAATCTGCAGCTGGTCAAAACTCAATTTTCTTTCTTTTTTCTGGTTAAAAATAATTGTTTACAATAAATACATCTAAAGATTTCAAATAAACTCTTCCTCAAAGAATGGTTTTAAAAAGGGAAATATTCAGGACAAGTTTCATTCACCAATTACTCATCCATGATCCATTATCATCATTTAGATCTACAACTGTCTCATGGTAATTGCTAACTTCTTGTATCCTTTTGAAGACTTGGATGACTCTGTGTCTAACTACCCCTTTTTTCCTGTCTGGTTTCTCTCTCATTATCACTACCAGTTAAAAATGATGGAATTACTTCACCAAAATCATTTAGCAATGCATGTACTAAAGGGAAATTCATGGAGACAGCCATGTTGAACTTGTCAGGCATAGGCCTACCATCTAGTGAAAGCAAAGGAAAATCTGCTTCTCCTTTGCTGAAAGTACATCTTAACCACTTAGTAACCACCCCATCCCATGACGTGTCACCTAAAGCAGCACATGGGCACAAATATGGAAAAAAAAAAAACATGGGCACTTTTGCCCCTTTTCCAGAGAACTCCTCAATAATGACTGGATCCTAAGGGTGACCACCTATTATCATTCCTCCAATATCCTACAATTTTGGCTCTATTTTCTATTATAAACATTTTGTGTTGAAACTGTCAAAAGTCCAAAATCAGCACAACCCAAAGTACAACTGATTATTGTGACAGCTTCACGCAAGCCAGCCTACCCTCATCTTGAAACTGAGCAATCTTGCATTCCAATGGAGTACAAGATATCCACCTCCAGGAGGAAAAGAGAAATGGAGGCTTATATAAGAGGTACCTAAGAGTTGGAATCTCTATTACAAATGTCATGCTAACATTTTCATTTGAGCAAGACACTTTGGATATGTCAATGCCTACCTATGACACTTACCATACATGGAAGTCAAAGCCATGTAATAAGCATTGCAAGTGCATTTGTAATGTCTTACATACCTAAGGTAGTGAAGTAATGTTTGTTAGGCTTGTTCTTATTCTCCTGCTTAACCTTCTGACTCCCAAGGATTTATATGCCCATACAACTCCTCCTTACTAAGCAAAGCATTGCAAGCTTGTGCCAAATATGCCATTTGGCATGAACTGCAGTGGGAGTGTTAACTGTGCCATTCACACTCAACACATATCCTCTTATTGTAAAAGGTGTGGTTATTACATATGAAGAGGGTAATTTCATGCCACACTCATTTCTTCCATCAGTGTGTTTTCAGGCAAACATAAACATCTGTCATTAGGCCCAGACATGCTGGAAGATTCACAAATGACTTGTGGAACACAGCCATCACGCTGCAAGTGCTCCTGTTTGGAGAAATGAGCATTTCACAAAATCTTGCATGTGATTCTTTATACTTTCTACCATGTGCTGAGACACCTACCTTTCACATCCCTTTCCTAATCTCACAGTCAGCTTGGCTTATACATCCATGCCTTCCTTTCTTTTGTGATATGCATCTTGGTCTAGTTATGACATGGGCAGTGTCTATTGGCCAAGCCACAAATTGTTAACTGAAGCATCACTCCTAACATCATAAAGCAACAAGCAGCCTACTGAATGCAGACATGTCTTTCAAGATAAAGGACAGCACTTTCTTTGCTTGTGGGGTGATACAGGAAATACAAGATGATGCTTAAAAAAAGACATGCACTTTGACTAATTTATGAATTTCACATTGGAAGTGAGGAAATTCTTTGTCGTCAGGGAGGCACCTGGTATGAAATCAAGTTGACAAATAGAACTAGGAAATGTCATCCATTATATGATCTACTAAAAAAGCAAAGCAATTACAGGCCTCAAATAGCCTCCCAAGTTCCTGTCACCCACGAATGACTCAATTCCATACACACTACTTAGGCTTTGAGTGAGCTCTCTCTCTCTGCCCTGACTATGACTTATATGAAATCCTGCATCTTGATCAGTTGGTAAAACTTGTTGGAAACAATACAGGGTGTTCGTAGTTAGACGCAAAATAGGGAATCCTTTGCCGCCTGTATGCGGAGTACCTTCGGCGCCTTAGAGCCCACCAGGTTGCATATCATGCATATTTATGGCGTTGTTGCAACGAGGTTCCTTCACGATATGCAACCCGGTGGGCTCTAAGGCGCCGAAGGTACTCCGCATACAGGCGGCAAAGGATTCCCTATTTTGCGTCTAACTACGAACACCCTGTATATATGGCAATAATAACATGATGTCAGTCATCACTCTGGAATATGTAACAAACTTTACAACTTTCAGGCCTGTTCCACTGAGAGCCACCAGGTGCAGTCAACCATCCTCAGTGCAGGGAGTCACTCAGCTGACTCTCAGCACTCTTGTCTGTACCCAGAGAATGAGAAGAGTTAACCAATACCATGATTGCTCCCTATATCTAGCTTAGAAGTTGATGGAGTTCTGTAGTGATTATTGATAGGTCTTATCTTATAGAATTTAATTTTATGCCCAAAACTGGATAAGTGCATTACACCTAAGCGTTAGTCTTTAGATTTTCACTTGGTCCAAGGTTGGGCTAAGACTTATGCTCAGGCCTAGGCCTACCAGGCTACTCTCTGTGGGTGAGCTTACTCTCTGTAGCAATGATATGCAGTCAATGGGGCAACCTTCCTTGAAGAAGGTTAACCAACTGCACCTGGTCAACTTCCAGCTTAACAGGCTTGACCTTAGAAGTCCTTTTTCACTTTAGAAAACCACCTCAGCCACAAGTTAGTGGCTAGGCTCTTGACTACAGAATGTAGGTGTCATCAGCTGCAGAGGAGTTAAGAGCCAGGTAACTTCCAGCTCGTCTCTTTCGTTAGATTCGAGTCAGCTTCGTCAATAGACACTGCCAATAAGGTATCACAGCTGGCATGTGAGGACTGCACACAATTTGTACAAAGAGTGCAAATAATATAGCAAAATAATATCCATTCATGGCATGGTGTTCTAGGAGTGCTTCATGTTGTTACAGGACACCCAAAGAATTTCGAAAGGCATTTATTCCACAATGAAGGAAAGGAGGCGGGTCTATTGCGTTCCCGATACACACTTCGAAAAGGTGGTCACCCTCTATATGCAAAATAGATCAGCGTCTTTATTCATTCAGGAAGGTCTAAAGTTGAGCTAAGTCTGGGTTAATGGTGTCTCAATAAGAAGGTGAATCATGGCGAACGGCGACTTGGACTTATGCCTTGTCTCTTTACTGAATATGGCTAAAGTTAAGACTAGCGGTATTCGCCCTCGGAGAAAGTTAAGCCTGGGAATAAAGCCCACTGGAGGAGAATCGGATAATGAGGAGTAAAATGGGGAAATGCAGAGAGACTCACTTGCAAAGTAAACCCGAAGAAGAAAGTGGTTGAGACGAACAAGGAATTTAGCGGAAGAGAGGAGCGTAGGCTCAACCTAGTGAACGGGCATGGGCATGGAGACTCGCTGGGACGAACTATAGCGACATCTTCCGTCTCGTCTCCACAACAAAGCTTCCTCCTCCTTCAGTAAATTACTGTTCAGTATTAATTCCTTATAATGACCCTGCAGCTGGAATGTCATTTCATAAAACTGGAAAGGAGGAGGGAGAGTCCGATATGTTTCAGGCATTTACCCTTCCATCCACTGTTTACGTGTATGTTAATGCTATACCGAGCGAATCATGGGGGAGAGGGGGGGGGGGGGTTACTGAACTGCCTCCTTGCATGGGTCAGCTCGCCCCTCTCCAGCACGCACTTCCCCCCCATTCATTCACGATTTATCTTGCAAAGAAACAAAAATTACTCCCCTGCCACGTTGGCATTTTATCTAATAAACAACCCGAGATCCTTAAAGAAGAAGCAGATGTGTCCTGCACGGGCCAACTCTGATCGTGCTAGGCAGAGTCCTCATTCATTTCCCTGAAAAGAAAACCATATTGCATCACAAAACAGTCGGGCCATAAACGGTTAGCTTTCTTAGAAAGGAATTCGTCCGGGATGGCGTCGCGAGTTTCAACTTTCTCCCTTCTGGCGACTTCCTGCTATCGTACTCAGTCACTGGGCCAGGACATTTTTCATTCAAATATGACTATGGACCCCCAACTGATCCTGAACTGGACAATTAGCTGGTCGATGATGAAGAAAGTGATGAACCATTGAATACAAGAGCGAGTCATGAGAGGTCCCCCTTCGATCGCTGCCTCGATGCTCTTTTCGCCAGCGCAACAGCATTTCTCTGACATTGAATGGAAAGCGGTACGGAAGGAAGGTAGGATCCCGCTCCTGTGTTGCCCCAGAGGGGAGTTCCCCAGCAGCGACATCTCACGAAAGGCGAACTAACGAATGACCGAGAAGTTTCCCCGCTATATGGCTCCACAGTTGCTAGCTGTCGCTTCCTTCCCGGGCTGACCCTTTTGCTTATTCTGATTGGAAGACTCTCTCAGACCTTCAATATGATGGTTCTTTTATAGTCCTTGAAGCCCAGTAAATTTAATAGCTGCCATTCCACGTTTCTTTCCCCCCCCCTTTCTTAACGGCTCATTGCCACGACATCGTGCGGCAATTCCTAGGCGGTGCTGACATCTTACGGTGAAAAATGAAACAACTCAACAAGCACAAAAAAAAACCATGCAGGTATTTCAGCGCTCGAGCTTTAGTTTCCAGGGTCAAGCCCTTAATTTCGTCGCGCAACATCGTAGAACTCTACAAAGCTAGACAATTTACGTCATTTATTTATTTATTTAGGAATACGTCAGAAGTGATAATTTTTCCTGAACTCCTCTTTTTCTTTTCTATTTTTTATTATTCAAATGTATTCTGCATGACATCTACAAACCGAAAGCAAAGATGCGACCTAAATTTCAAGTAACACTGGAAACTCTCCACATTCAAACTGCTCCCTTTAAATTTTTGACAATATATAAAATGTTTCGCATGCAACATGAAAGCATTCAACACAAAGTTTTGACTTCAAAAAACCAAATAACCCACAATATAAAGTGAATTTAATCTCAATTCCGGAGACGGCAGCAACTCTATTGCCTAATTGTTTCCAAAACCCCTGCACCACAGGACAAGCCCAAAAAAGCTGCACTACATCTTCGACATTTTCGCAACCAAAGCTGCAGGCATAGGTATGGTGGACGTCCATATCGAATAATGTTTCGTTTGTCGGTAAGACGCCTCTTAAGATACGAATTTGTAACCATTTAATTTTGTTGTCACTTGTAAAATAATTTGCTATAGAGAAGGCTGTTGATAGTTTCTGTTCCGTCATTCCCTGTGAGGGTAGTAAGGTCTCCTTTCTTTCGAAAGAGGTGGTAAAATCTAGAGCTCTCCTTCTCCTCTTTCAACAAGTATTCCACTGCTGTGGGTCTTGAAGGTGAAGTCTCTGGAGAACCCCCTAATGTAAGGTTTTTTTTTTTAAGACTCTCAAGAGGCCCTCATAATCAAGGAAGTTCACTGCTTGCAAGTTGAATTTACTTTGAAATTGAGAGAGTGACAATAAATCGCCGCTCTCTGACAACAGGTCGGAGGTAAAAAATACTCCCTTTTAGGCCCACTTTTTATAATTAAGAAATTTACCCGCTAACCTTACCTTATTATTATACCAGAGGGGGAAAACTCCTCCAGTGCGATCCATTAACGTTTCGTTAAAAAATTTCCAGGCATTTATCGCATCTTGCCAAAAGTCATTAAAGTGGCGAGGCAGAGAAAATGCGTTGCCAATTTGGAAGATATCCAAAGAAAGAGATCGCTGCCAATTATTATGAAATAGGTTCGTCCAGAAAGTCGATTTAATAAGTAACCTCCTCAACCAAGCCAGTTTTAGTGCTTTCATGAACGCCGTCAAATGCAACATATTGAGAGCTCCCATTTCTAATGGGCAATAGACTCCTCTTTTTCTCTTTTTCTTGCTGACTGCGTGAACTGGTCCCAACACCGTGAACCTTAGAATTCAGCATTTAGTTTTATGAGTAGTTAGGAAGGAAGTTGAAAGCATCCGGGGATTGACCTTGAATGGTTACAAAGCTGTTTTTGAAAGCGAAAGAGGAGCTTTTACGCTCTGATTCCCGATTTTCTAGGCCTCGTTCCGGTGAATGACTCGATTTATGTGCAACATACTCCCATCCCAAATGGTAAAAAAAATCTTGTTCTGAAGCAGCGATTCTCAACCTTTCATCATTAGCCTCGAAATTCATTCATTTAATTCATGAATAGGTTTACTTTGAACAGCAACGTTCGAGAACGATCTTCTCAGTAGTATTCATAAAATTTATTTTATTTTAAATACATATTTTAACGTCACGGCGATACCTGAGATGTGTCGTATTGCGACATGAAATATGAGAAAGAATTAAAAAAAAATGGTCTGCTTCTCGAATGACGGAAAACATACCAGAGAAACAACTTTAGGGAATTTCCATTTGAAGCAAACAACTTTTCAGGAATCCGAAAGGAGGATTCACGGCTGAGGGGAATCGTCGCCTCCTTCATTTTCCATCCTCTTCAGGAGACAGGGCAAAAATAAATAATAATAATAAGTGGGAGCTCGCGCAGCACACATTCGCCGCGTAGGTTGGGACGGACCTACTTTTGAAAGTAATTTATAACTACATGTACTGTACTTGAGTTTTTTCTCCCATTTTTGTAAATGTTACAGTGTATGCTCGCTTCAAAAGCCCAGGGAAAAAAGAAGAAGAAAGTAGTTCACAGTGGACATAAAATGTGTATTAGATTACTAGGACCTATCCCATCTGATATACAGGTATCACACAAATACAGGGTGGTTCAGAAGTCCCTGTACTCGCCTTAACGGTGAGGGACTTTTTGAATGAGTAATTCCCTGACGGGTGGATTGGCCGTGGATCTGTGACATGTACCGCACCACTGACATGGCCAGCCAGAAGTCCTGACATAAACACGTCTGATAATTCACCATGGGGGTACGTTGAGGGAATTTTAACCAAACAGCGCTACCAGACGACTGATGAAATTAAAGATGCCGTTCTTCCCTCAGTCACGACAAAAACGCCAGCAACGCTGCGAATGATGTTCAACAGAACGTGGCGACGCATTATCTTATGCCGAGACAACGATGGAGCTCACACAGATCCTTTGGATCATTAATAAAGAGACGCGAATAAGCTGAAATATTTAAATCCCAGGTGTATAGGGACTTCTGGACCACCCTGTATGATGAGATCGCTCCGCTCCTTGCATGCTAGGCTAGAACTATTTCATCTCCCCTCGTACATCAGCATTTGAGGCCGGGTCTATCTTTATCCGATTTTCCCACAATGACCGTCGCGGAAACGGCTATCACGTTAGGTCATCACCTTTTCCTATATTTCTATTCAGTCTATTTGCAGTTGCCATAACAACCTAAGCGCATGGATGAACTTTTCCGTACATTGGTCTAGGCCTTCTCCTATCGGTCGGTTTACATTAGTCCAAGCGATGAGTCGGCATTTAATATTCGGCTTTTCCGAAATCGATTGAACGCCTAGCATGATGACAGGCAGAAGACAACGAAGCAGGAGTAAAACTGTGACCAACCGTCCCGAGCCGATAAGCCAAGAGAGCGACGACTCCGTAAGAGAATCTGAGAAGCAGGTCCGTAACAATAGCAGCGATCGTTACAGAGGACCTGTGATCGTGATACCATAACGCGATGCAGAGGTTTAGCGGTAATCGTCAACTTTATTAATATTATTATAATAGGCAGTGGTGACTCTGGATGTGGCCGAAGTGGTCGAACGAAAAAGAGGCGGGAGAAGTTGAGGCAAGAAGACAATTTAGAATCAGGTCTCTTCTCATCAAATGTGCCTGACAGGTCTCGGGGGTGGTGAGAAAGGAGTATGATTGGTCGCTCTTTCTTGGATCATGTTCTATCATTTTCGCGACCAAATATATCAAAGCGGCCGACTGCTCGGAAACAATTTTACCCGATGATTTACTTTTCCATCTTACAGTGAAATTATGATGTTGTGAAAAGATCCTAAGATTTCATAATTCTCCGCGGTATTAATTTTCAGAACCAATTCCTCTGATCTTTCAACTAAAAATTCCCAAGGATCCTCAAAGGAGCAAGCTCTTAAAGCATCCTATTCCGAGACGAATTAGAAATCATTACCGAGTTTAGGGATTTCCAATCTCCATGTATGGGAGAAAACTTAAATAGCTGTAATGACTAAACCAGGGGATTGAAGCAACTTCTGATTTCGTATATTTTCACAGAAATTAAACACATGCACATGAAATTTCCCACATAAATCACCAGAACTTGAAATTTGTTGCAGTTATTACTGCATGCTGCCCAAATCATTCACCACCCAGTAGACATTGATTTTCACACCACCAACCACACTGACATCTTGAAAGCCACATTTCTGCACCAGACCAAACACCTCCCCAACCAGTGGGAAACCTTCAAAGAAAGCAGCAATCAGCAATATACAATGGATTTCTTAGACGAACAATATCATTTAGAATTAATAAGACTCCAATGGGGCTAAATATTTTCAAATATACATTGACTGTGACAGACTGATGAAATGCCTGGAGGCTGTAAAAAAAAAAGGAAATTACACGCCAAATAAAACTCAAGAATTGTCCTGAACTACACAATTGACGTCTGCGAAAGCAACTTTGAACACGAGATGATGGGTGTCAAGTGACCAATTCCATCACGATTGTCCCTGGAATACAATTTAAGTATAATATTTCAAGACTCTCTGAAGGAACTGTTTCCGTAATTTTCATGAAGAAAATCGCTTGATATACGCAGAATCTGAAATATGACTGAATCACAGGGCCACGCAATGTTCGGGCTTGATGGGGTTTGCCTCGAGTGGGCGAGATTTTTCTCACCTTCCGCGAAAGTGGATGCTCCCCTGGTAAGATCCAGCTCTCTTCGCAACTCGGAGAAGGGATTTCCGTTATGAGAGGACCGCTTGCTTCGCCTCGGCTTCGTTTGTAACCGTCGAATCCAAACCAATCCAACATATGCAGCCCAATACATCCAGTAAAGTTCGATGGTGTCGCTGGCCAGAAAAAAAAATTAATGAAACGCGTAGTATGAGGAGAGGAGATGGGAAAAGCTACATTTGCGCGATGAGTTTTCGTAAAACTTTCCCGACACCAGTAAACTACTGACACTCCGGTCAACGTGGACATTATTAACACTGAGCTACGGGAATTTGAATGCGCTATGGGCGTAGGATGTCAATGACGGCTGCAAGGCTCCAAGAGTCCAAAGACGACAAGATCACACTATTTCATGCCAAATCACAGAGTATATAAAATAAAACTAAATTTGCGTTTTCTGCTTGTAGGAAACAGCAATTTCCAAATTAATTTGAATCCTACAGGCTTGGGAACGTCAAGTATCCAAGCTGAGCCAATCCAATCAGGGGAAAGCTAATCTGTTGAGGTTATGAGCACATTGCTTGCGAAGAGTTGAACCTCAAGCCCGAGTAGGTGTGGTTACAGGGAGTTTCCCATTGGAATTCAACGAATTCGATTATCATCCCTTCGTGATGGAGTGAGCACGATGATTAGGTGTGGTATCATTGTCTCTTTAATGAGAGCAGTCAATTATTCGAGTAAAATAGAGCCGAAATTTGGAATTTAGAATGATGAAGAGCTTCCCATCTAAAGTTGAAGAAATGGCTTCCTTCAGTCGTTTTAAAACGGTAGGGTGCGCCACTCAAGGGGCACATGAGAGGCGTGCCCAGATGCCAATTGGTGGGGGGAGGGGGAGCTGGCTTAGGAGTAAAATTGTCATTCTACGCCTCAAGCAATGATGTGAAGCGAGGTACTGAAGGCAAACGGCAGGCAACTATTATTTTCAACTGCACCACAACTTTAAATTCACACCGGCTCCTGCTGGAAACATTAAAAACGAAGCCGCATCTGGGCATGAAATTCCAAATTGACCCGAGAATGATTTCATTAACTATTTTAATGCAGTTAAGCTAATGAGCTTGAATGCTGATACCTCATTGCTCTAAAATAAGCTGGATACAGCTGCTGCATAAGCACAATATTGAAACAGTTGGCATCCCTCAAGGATTGAGGTAAAAATGTCCCCAAGGCCGATCTAAACTGTAAGCATAGAAATGCTTTTTGAATGATTTTGAATGATTTTCGTAAATTTAAGTTTATAATACTGCCTCTACTCCAGGGCATTCCAAGCTTTTTCACGCGTGACCCCAAAAATTACTATCAGTCTATTTAGGACCCCAAGCACTGGCTGAAGTTCGACAGGCTCTCTATGCACTAAATTGCAAAGAAAAACATAACTTGGCATTTAGTTGCCGGTTCGCGACCCCAAATATGATCTTGGCGACCGTAAATGGGGACACGACCTTGGAAAGCCCTACTCTACTCTGCAAAGAAAAAAAATTTCAAGCAGAAGGTCACTTACGATTGAAATATTGTATTTGCAGGTCGTAGTACCCTGTAGCAGCAGACCATTGAACTATGAATGGTAGATGTGGTAGAATTTCCATCTCCTCAATCCTGAAAAAGAAAAACACGAGACGTTACTCCACTGTTGCGTTTTTTGCATAATCGAGAAAAGACCATGTGCAAGAAAGTTACTGAGTGTCTGAAAAATCGGGGTCGAGGAGGATCACACAGAATTTTTCTCCCTGTGAGACATTTTAGGTGCACCAAAACCGTTGGCCACCCAGCTTGGATTTAGCTTGGATTAGGGATCCTGAGGCCAGCGAGGGAACCATCCAGAGCAGATTCCAACTAAATCTGCTGGCAAGGGCATAGGAAACGGGGGGAAAGGGATGGGAAAACTCCTCTCCCCCGCTTTTAACCGTGTGGGTGCTTTTAACCAGTATGGATAAAAATGAACGTGAGGTCAGCTAAATTTGAGCCACAGCTCTTTGAGTGATGCATAAAAATGCAGGGAACCTGAGATTCAGGCTTGGAGAAGTAGCTCTCCCCTGAGCGAAACCTGACTTTTGTATAAATAGAAAGAAGCTTTGTCTTAATCCTTGAGTCAAAGTTCATCATCACCGTCTGGTGTGGGGCAGACTCAGCAATCGAAGTTCCTTAGGGAAGGAAAAAAATGTAAAGGGCTTTTTCCAATTCAACGTCGTAAAATTTTCAAGCGGAATTTGGTTCACCTTCCTTCTGGGATATTACGTCTTATATTCGAAATCCGACCTTTATGCGAATACATACTACAGGGTATTTCAGACAATTAATCACCATTTTAAAATATAAAACTTGAAGTATGGAAGCTCTCATGATCACTCTCCTACCATTAAATAGTGCAGACTTCTAAGTTTTTTTCTGTGCAGTTGGCAATCCTATCTTAATGTTATTAGCGTATCAACACATGCGAACAACCTGTTACATTTTGTGAGCGGGTCATTTCAAACCACGTTCATCAGAAGTTTGCTATGTCCCCAAACTAGCCCCAACATCAAACCATGTGACTTTTTCCATTGGGATTATCTAACGGAAGAAGTGTTCAAGAGAGCTACTTGGCCAGTTCCTGAACTGAAACAAGCAACAATGTAATGTGTCTTTGAAATTGACAATGATTTGCTGAATAGTTTGATAAATAACATGCTTGTACACCTCCGCGCTGTCAACAATGTACGTGGTGGTCACATTGAACTTACCTTGCGCTGAACAACACATTAAAAAAAAACTTTGAAGTTTGTTCTATTTAATGGCAAGGGAATCACTGCTGTAGGTTGCATGCATTAAAAATGATATTATTTTGAAATGGTGACTAATTGACTGAAACATCCTGTAGTATTTCGTTGTCCACTTGGCAGAAACCTGTTTCCATTAGAACCCAAAAGTTTTCCGAACGTACTACATTGGAACGAATACTTTACATGGAGCTTTACGAGGGTGAGTTTTAAATAGTATTTCCAAGAAGTTCATCATTATATCCCTCTGATAATATGGAACTTTCGGTATTGACGTGTGAAATTAATGTGAGACGTTAAATTCCCAACCCGACTCGTAGTGGGCTCTAACTCACCTGCGAAATTCCCATAAGTATAATTTCTTGGCATAATGGAAATCAGAGCTTTGACTGCCTGAGAGAACGTTTTTACATGTTGATTGCCCTGCAAGATAAGAACATGATAGCTTCTTCACTCTTTTGGAAAAATGTTACAATGAAACTACACGCCCTGCCTCACCCAGAGGATCCATATGTTCAGGGTTCTCGTGACCCACATCGTGAGCACTGTATAACAAGTCTTTCATCATGCAACCCCATTTGTTGTGGCCGGCGTCATAATGAATTATTCTTAATCCTGGAAGCCCGAGCGAAAGTCTATTCATGAGAAACTAAGGAAACGCTCAGAATCGACTTAAGCACAGACTCCTAGCTCTGAGCTAAGGCTTCATTCATTGGGCAGCTTTTGCCCCCTCCACCTTTATCCAATTAGAACATATATGAGTAGTGAGTCTGGTACTGTGGGACCTCTCTCTCCCAAACCTGAACTCTTCTGCAGTGTGTTCAGAGTTATTTGCCACTTTTTGTCACTCGAGAATTTTTTATACTGCTTAATTTTCTGCTTGGAGGAGAGCTTCTTGCCTTGAAAATTCCCTTCGTCGGAGGGAATGCGCAGGAAGGCAAATATCGCGTATATCGACTTATATGCGAGAAGAAAGCAAACAAGTTTTCCTATGTACTCACCTCTCAATGGGTATAGGTGAGGGAGACACCTGTTTCATTGAAAAGACTGCTCGGGAAAAAACGTCCACATGGGCTTCAGTCTCGAACGCCAAAGCTTTTTCTGGATCCACCATTAGCATCCTGGAAAAGGAGGGGACGGCAACATGTGTGGTGAATTCACTTATATAACGGCCACTAATAACTCCACATAGTGAAATGGTTACACCACTCATATAGTACAAGCTTTCATCTTTTTTACGTGCAGTCTCATAGAAGTCTATGCAGGTACCACCAATACAGAGTTATTGGGCTTTAAATAAAGGTTACTGTTGCAACTGTGGATAGTTTAAATAAAGGAAGTACGTGCCAAATGTCATGGACAGTCTGACCATTCACTGGCACGGAACGTCAATTATGGAATCTGATATAGTTGCACCAGATATTTGCAGATGAGAAACTAAAACGTGTTGGGTTGGCATATTCGACATCTGCATTTAACTTTCCTTCAAGCCCCTAACCGAAATCAAGCTTTGTCATTTTAGGATGGGACTCACGACTGTTTCAAGATGGGGGGTTGGAGGAACATTGAGAGGATGAATTCGCCGAGGCGCATGCTGATGATCTCAGACAGCTTCCAAATCAACAATTGTTCCTGACAGATTTTGGGGGGGAAGGAAATATTCTTGAATGTTAATTCTTCACTTGTATTTTCAATATCCCAATGAAGAATTTCAGTGAAACAATGAACTCGAATCAGTAGGGAAGAAACGAAATCAATACTGATTTCGTTTATTATAATTATAACAGCTGCTGACTATCACAAGCACCAGTTCATTTGGCTGAAATTATTCACTTAATGCAATATGAGGTTTCATCCAGAAACAATATAATTGTGGGAATCAAAAGCTAACCCAGAAAGTCAGTGTGAAAGAACCATGAGTGAAAACCTATCCATAGGTCACAATGATAGAATTTAAATTCTCTGTAGGATTTTCTATCCTTAAGCGAAAAGTCAATTCGTGTGAAATTCATCTACGAGGGTAGTGAATGCAATTTTGCACATGACTGTGGACAGCTAGGTGGCCATTTTTTTATTTTTGACCACAGATTTTGCTGATACGTGGGGGATGGATTCATGAGGCACTGTTCCTCTGAATTCAGGTGGAAGCACTTCCAAGTCAAATCATTTGAAAACTTCAGAGTAGACTGAAATTGGCGAGTTATCAAGTGAATCTTCAGATGGTCACAAAATAAATAGCTCCCAATATTTCGGGGGCTATCACTTTCCATTGCGCTCTAAATCAATCAACAACATCCACCATGCTCTTAAGTAGGTCTACTGGTAGCTCTGTATATGGTGGAATCTTAAAAGGGAAGGGCACTTACAGTGACAAAGCAGCTTTCGTGTAATACTCCGATGCAAACGCTGGAGCTGAAAATCTCCAACCCCAAATAATGAATGGGGACCTTCATCACCTCCATAAATAAAGCCCGAGTGATGTGGTACGCATGGTGCAGGATGGTGCTCTTTGAATTACCCTGGGAAGTGGGATTTACTGTCCGCGTTGTCCCGTCTTCCTCAGCTGGATCGGCGCCGGGTGATGCTGTCCAATGCGGTGCGTTCGAGATCCGTTGCAGACCTGGGAAATCATCGTAATTGATGTGGATAAGCTGTCGTAAATTGTCTTCTTTATGGTAGACGACCGATATTTTCAGCCTGACTTCTTGTTCTCAGGAACCAGGGTTAATAGGGGAATGAAAGCCATCGTCACTCATTGACTTCTCATGTACGCAAAGACCACGTGTGTACATGGATTAAAGTTCGGCACATCAGCCGAAACGTCTCCTTTCCTTTCCTTACCATTTAAAAGTCTTCTAGTCTTCATTCCTTCATGTATAACTCTCCAACTGGTCGTGGAGCCAAATGTGCACCGTGAGAAAATGTGTTAATCGGCACATCAGCCGAAACGTCTCCTTTCCTTTCCTTACCATTTAAAAGTCTTCTAGTCTTCATTCCTTCATGTATAACTCTCCAACTGGTCGTGGAGCCAAATGTGCACCGTGAGAAAATGTGTTACGTTACACCCATATTGAACAAGGGGTGAAAAGTTCAATCTGTGCAAACCCGATATTTACTGGATCTTGTCATGGCACACTCCCAACAATTCATGAAGAGATATTCTAACAAGCGGATGAAAGAATATGGAATAATTGCGAATAATGGATGGAGTAGAGGAAGATCTTTTGTAATTTCTTACTTGTTAAACCTGTCTTACCTCTGTGCTCTTGGGTTGGTGTACAAAGCAAAACTGCTTCTGTTCTCAGGAGGAATACATTTTTCTAAATAAGCACAAATAAACTGACTTACGTGTCTTGTCTAATTCCACTTGGATGGCAAAGACCCCAGAATCGAAAATCCACGAGATAATTAGAGGAATGTGAGACATCGATACCCTCCTGATCGTCCTGCAATAGAGAACACTCCCTAATATCACGCTACTGATGGCTTCTAGATCTGCAGCTACAAATTTCAAAAAGAGCTAAGGTAACATTCCCCGTAAGGGGAAAAGGGAACGATGGGAGCGAAAAAATAGACATCGCAATCCCGTTCTCATGTCCCAATCCCGTTTACCAATGGCGCTATTCCATTAAAAATATAACAAAACAACCTATGCTGCGAGGTTGACCCCTCACCCCTTAACAGAGTAATTTACGTAGCTGTAGGGGAGGAAAGAATCAGGATTAAATAAAGGACTGAAAGGAAACTTGGTATAAAAAAAAATTTCTGAGAAAAGTATAGTTGGTTTAGTGCACATAGATACTCTTCCCTTTCATTGTATGGTAGTTTTGGGGGTTTTACAAAAAAAATTGGTCTTCGATGCATGCTGACTTTCCTCACTTGCCTGAAAACAGTCACTAGAATATTAACTTTCTCTGGATTGCGCTCGAGAAAATAATTATTTGCCAAACACTTTTCCCTTAATTATTTCAAATAGGCTGCGAAGCGAAAACATTGTGGTCCCGTGTTGGAGCAGTGATGGACCCTGGAAGAAAGATTTCAGAAGGAAGACAGTTGCACATCTTTCCCTCACTTGTGATGGAACTCGGGATCAGGCGACAACTGCTCCAAGGAAAATATAAACGCCTTGGGACCCGTTTGTGCGGTGAACAGAAATTGGTCGACTTTGGTGGCCCAATGTCCCCTGAAACAGAGAAGGGTAGCATGAAGATTAAAGGTGACCAAAAGGGAAGGGGAGATTTAGGTTCGGTTGATCTGCTCAAGGAAAAGTCTCTAGAGTAAATAATACGTAATAATAAATAAAATAAATGTAAAACAGCAATTAAATTTTAAACGTAATCTCAACCTAAAATAAACATAATCTTAATATTTGAAATTCAGTAAGTTCTCTCTTAACACTACAGAACACTCGTTCCATACTGATAACGGTTTGAAAAGATCCAACTGAAACGGCCATACGAGGAACATATAAAGACAAAACAAGAAATTAGCTCCTCTATTAAAATTGAAGGGGTATACATTGAGGCTCACTTACTCAAAATTGAGTTGAATGACATTTGCCTGCGAAACACTTATATGGAGAACTGTATGTTTCCATTTGAGTTCCAGTTAATACATATTCCCAGTAGGATTTGAGAAACTTGGGCAACTGACGTCAAGAGCTGTAACGAAATAAGATGGATGCTTAATAATGCAAGAGAAGCAGGGGTGGTTCCTGCTATGGGGCTGGAGGGCTGCAGTCCCCCCCCCCTCCTTACCCTCGGAGGCACAGATTCACTTCCCAATGTAAAGAAAAAAGAATTGAGATATTTTAAATAAGGTTGGTTTAGATATGGTAATGGTAGCATATACGAAAATCAGTTGGCCATGTTCGTATACGTTCGAGGCAAGGCTGCACAGGCCGTACGTAGCTTAGGCTGCAGCTAAGCGCAGCTCCAAGTCGATCCGCTCGCCGGCGCGCTATAACTCACTGAAAAGTTGGTACTTCGTCTTCATATTCCGTTCTCTCGCTGCTGCTCTCGTTGCTGCTCTCTCTACTGCTCTCTCCTGTTCTTTCCCTTCTTACTAAATGCTTTCCTTCTCCACCGCTTCCTCTTACGCCTCTTCTTCCAGAATGAGGGAAGAATCCGAAAGGCCTAATCCGGTTTGCATGCCTCGAGTGCCCAGCCCCTAAAACGAAACTTTTTCGCATGATCAAAAAACCTTTAAAAATCCCTCTAACATCTCGTCGGGAGATGAGAATTTTCTGACATTGGGGTCGGACATTGAATGCTTGAGGCACCAGATCGATAGAGACTGACGGCTGCGAGACAGCAAGCAGACCCTTAGATTCGAAATGGAGGACTCCGCCAGTCCTCGTGGACCCATGCTCCTTCTGAGAGTGGATCTCCTCTTGCTTCTTCTGAGGATGGATCTCCTTTTGCTCCTTCTGAAAGTGGATCTCCTCTTGCTCCTTCTGAGAGTGGATCTCCTTTTTTTTCTTCTGAGGATGGATCTCCTTTTGCTCCTTCTGAAAGTGGATCTCCTCTTGCTCCTTCTGAGGATGGATCTCCTTTTGCTCCTTCTGAAAGTGGATCTCCTCTTGCTTCTCCTGAGGGTGGATCTCCTCGTCCCTCAGATCCTCTGGGATCCCCAGCCTCGAAAGGGCGACGCATCCCTGCACTGTATAAAAAAAAGGGGCATACAGATGGGAATAAAAAAATTTCATAAAAATGCATAACTAACTTTTGTGCAACACCGGTGACATTTTCTGACAAAAAATTCATAATTGCATCAATTTTTTTTAAATATCCCTTAAACGAGCAAATGGTTTTTGTCGCACCAAAGGGATGCATGTGTGTCATTATACTCAGCAAAATTCTTTTTTAACAGTTTAATTAAAGAAAGGTTGCAAATGATTTAAGAAAATACAATACATTTACATAATCGCTTACTTCTGGAATATTATGAAGGGGAAATCGGCTACATTTTCCGAAACAAAAGTAAGTCTTCTGTCATATTTCTCCCATCTGACTGCTTTAAGGGGTAAGGGTAAGAGCAAACTAGATAAGAAGTGACCACCACTTTTATGACATTAATCTTACGTCAACTGTGTGAGTGAGAGTCTATTTCATGAAAATTCAGGCCATTTTTTAAATCATAATTTCCATCATTGCGCATAAAGGAGATATCATTCCGGGAAAAATGGACTTGTATGCTAATACTTGATCAATTTCTCTGCAAGGTGTATTCAACTCTGTCATTTTTCTACTGTAAAATACTGTAAAACATACACAAGAAGAATGCATTGCATCTAATTGAAGTTTCACCATCATACATTCTCGATCATATGAGATTATTTCAATTGAACGATGCTGTATTGGGTTTGGCAATTTTGGGAACTAGAAGGCTGGAGTTACTGTCAGAAAAAATATGCGATAAATGCCCCATGTGGGACAGACTATTGATATAACCGTATAGAAGATGCAATGACTAAAAAAACACACACACACATTTCTATGTGGGCCATAATTTCCTCGGAAGATATGATTATTGGCACCAGAAATTGGTGAAGTTCTATGTACCATGAATTAACTTATGCAGGATGGGATTGGAATAAGAGAACGGATGCGAACCGCCGAGAAACGGCAGAGATATGGGGAAGAAAGGCCACTTGCTACGACGCAGATCCCCGATACGACAGGTCCCTGCCATTATACGTAAGCAAAACCAGGACAACCTCAGAGTCTCTCGAAATTGCTCGCAATCTTGAGAGTATGCGGTTGCTAGGAGACGTTACTGACGGGAGAGGCATTATTTGATCGTACGGAACACAGAACTCTAAATCCTTGTGAAGTCGGGGTTCGACTTTTGTAAACTTCGCCGGACAGCTGCCACCCTGGCTTATCAGTAACCAGACAGATAATTGAAAATTTTGAAGCTTTGGGCAGCGTCTTAGATATACCAGGGTCAGGGTGTCCAAAATCTGCTCGCAACGAAAAGTAACAGAAGAATTTGGTGATAGCACCTGGTCGTAAGGTGGTGTCGAAGGTGACGAGTGGGGTAATCACCAGCATCTTGTATTGAATTTTACTTGCGCAAAGGCTAGGTTGAGGTGCTATGAACACATGCCGTTGAATAAGGTACTGTGAAGCTGGAGCAAGTGGAAAAAGTGAAGATTTTCTTGAGATTTGCTTGAGTTTGACAAATTCAAAATTGATTTTGAGAGATTAAGTTGGTTCTTGGTAAGTTGGTTCTTGAGAGTTCGGGGAAATGCAAGGGAGAAATTGAGGACCATTCTTGTCATTTTTTGTCCTTGACTGGCATCCCCACCCAGCGAAAGGCTCGTGCACATCTCATCAAGTTCTCCAGTTGCCAAGCAATTGCGGGCGGACGGAATAAAAAAGGACTAGAGTACCAGCTCAGGTCACCTGTCATTCCACCTGCCACTATACCTATTCGAAATGTCATTTCCCTTTGCCGCATAATACCGAACCAACTTCACAAATAAAAGATGTAATATGTCCTTTAGATCCTAGACAGCACCACATTTTTCTGGGTGGTTTGCGCATCTGCGTTTCGTGAAGATGGTAGGGGAATATGACATTCAGGATGCTAGATGCGGCATTTCAGAAGCACACTTGGCAACCTTGTATACGCTGCCACATGCTGTCGCTCTCTCCCATTCTCTACTACTAGACTGGCACATGCGCGCATAGTCGACTTGTCCCGTTCCCGTGGAAACTGCGGACAGACGGAATGAGAAAAAGAAAAGGGTGACAAACTGAACGCAATATCTGCCATTTTCCCATAGTGCCTATGGGAATGGCAGATAACTCGAGTACCAGGCACAGATCTGCATTCCACTGGCTCCAACACCCCTGAATTTAGGTCCTTGGGAAAACAAAAAGGGTGTTGCAGTACGTCAATGCAATAAAATTGTAGCGACTACATCATCGTTTAAAATCCAGGATCACCAGGATTGATCCCCATGGTGTTGTGACGCCAGAGGCTATCGTGCACGTGAAGGACCTAGTCGGACAAAATCGGCGTCTAACATCGACGAGATCGGAACCCTGACGGACATCAGTCATGGTTCCGGCCACCACATAGTGGCGGAGTGCAAGGTTTAAAGAAAGTGTGTGCACGGTGGGTTCCACGAAATATGACTAAAGAAACGAAGAACCGACGAATGGCAAATGCAGTCATAGATTTCCCGCTTCGAGGCTTAAAGGGGAACTGAACTTCCTGAACTGAATCGCAACCGAAGACGAAACGAGAGTCCCACTGGGACATGAATGGCTTTCCTGTGACTCATTTATTGAGTCATAAGATCGACAAGAAAGAAAGAAGTGAGGCCTCGATTAACAAAGGCACTTACTCCAATGTGTTGCGCGATAAATTGAAACCATCCATTCGAAGCAGGCGTCCTGGATTGCTGACGATAGGAACGCTGCTTCAACATGACAATGCTCGCCCACACTCAGCTCAGAAGATCATTGAGACCATTGAAAACTTGGGTTTGAGATTATTCTGTATCCGCCTTATAGCCCTAACCTCGCATCAAGGGATCACCACCTGTTCGGACCTCATATGGAAGTCCTTGGAGGACGGCGATTCAGATCTCACGATGGGGTTGAAGAGGCTGTAGCAATCGCGGCTTCGGGGCCACCCGTAAACGTTCTTCTCTCCAGACATCGGGGATTTGGTGGGACGGAGGCAGAAATGCATCAGGAAGCAGGAGACTATGGGGGAAAACGATGCATTAGTTACGGCCGTCGGATTATTATTAAAGATAAATACCTGCGTATCTTCACTTCCTGGATAATCTTCAAAGCCTAAAAAGATTGTATTGGTGAGGCATGCACACTGAAGGGTAGCATGTTAGCGAAAGTTCGCAAAGTAAAACGTCTGAAAAGGCGGTGGGTCTGATTCCCCTGGTTTCATTTTCTCAAACATTCGGGGGAAAAAAATTCCAATTGGTCGTTCATCTAAAGTACATCAGACTCAACACGGTTCAGTGTATTTGTTCCAGCGAGAGGACTATTGTCTCGGATTCGAGAGCTGTTGCTCCTTATTTTCCATATTCTTGCGTCAGGAGCCTAAAAATCTCCCATTCCGTGAAACCATCCAAAATTCCTATGTCCGACCAAGCCCAGAAGTTTATCTTTGCCGCGGCGATCGGCGTTGCGGCCCTCATTCTGACTTTTTTTCTCGACTCTCATTTGATAAAAGCTTCCTATCTTTTCTCTTTTCGGAAGGATAGGATCAGGATCCATTCTTGTTTGCCCTTCAAAATAGACTTAAATCTATCTCTATAAGCAAGGATCTCTGTCTGTCTCTGTCCATCTGACGCTATGCATTCGGACACCGTTGGAGATATCGACCTGAAACCTTCGCAGGAAGGTGGGGTCTGTCCAGTAGCAGGTCAAAGGGGGGTTGGGGTCAGGGGGGGCGGCTCGGGGTCCCAAAAAGGGTGTTCCAGGCCAGCTAGATTTCTCAAGCATTGCAGTGAATGATTGAGACGCTTTAGAATTTAGATTTTAGATTTTTTTTCAGTGCAGTAAGAATACGAGGTGTGGCTATTAAATAACGAGAATGCCCTGTAGGCGGTATAATTCTAGGAGCGGGGAGCACATGTGCGGTGAGTGACTTTGAAGCTTCCGGAACCTGACGAGACGAGCCGGGTTTCGTTGGCGATAGTAGTCAGTCTGCTAGCAGCGTTTGACGGGAGAGGTGCACAATCGTCTTGCCGGAATCATGGCTAATGTAAAAATCGAGCAGCGCATCAATTTCAAATTCCTAGTGAAATTGAAGAAATCGCCGAGCGAGTGTTTGAAACGGTTGCAAGAGGTGTACAGTGATAATGTGATGTCACGTGCGTGAGTGTTTGAATGGCACAAACGATTTGCCGAGGGACGAGAGAACGTTGAAGATGACAAACGACCGGGTCGCCCTGTCACGGCAACAACCGAAAAAAACGTTGCGAAAATTAATGAAATTGTTCGCAAAGATCGCCGATTAAGTATTCGGATGATAGCAGACATGGTGAACATTGATAAAGAGAATGTTCGACAAACTTTACACGACCAATTGAACATGCGCAAAGTCTGCGCCAAAATGGTTCCCAAAAACCTCAGTCAGGAACAGAAAGACATCTGGAAACACATGTGCACAAACTTCATGGAACGAATCACAGCGGAATCTGACTTGCTGGAAAAGATCATCACATGTGACGAGACGTGGATTTTCCAGTACGATCCTGAAACAAAGAGACAATCGATGCACTGGAAAACTCCCACGTCACCGAGAATGAAGAAGGCAAGACAGAGCAAGTCGAAGGTGAAGGCAATGCTGATTGTGTTCTTCGATATCAATGGCGTGGTCATGGTTGAATGGGTACCACAGGGTCAGACAGTTAATCAGCAGTATTACCTTCAGGTTCTGACTAAGCTGAGAGAACGAGTGAGGAAGAAGAGGCCCGAGTTGTGGAAGAACAACGCGTGGATTCTCCATCAGGACAATGCTCCCGCACACAATGCGCTGTCGGTAAGCTGTTTCTGGCCGATAAGAAGATCCCAGTGCTGGACCACCCACCCTTTTCGCCGGATTTATCTCCGTGCAACTTTTACCTGTTTCCTAAGGTAAAATCCGCATTGAAGGGGACCCATTTCCAAACTGTGGACGAGGTCAAGGATAAAACGGCAATGCTACTGTAGGGGTCGACACATGATGACCTGCAGCATTGTTTCCAACAATAGAAAATTCCTCTCCAGCGATGAATAGATAGGGGAGGGGAGTATGTTGAAGGGGATACCAATTAAGTTGCAATATTGTAATAATAAACACACTTTTTGCTACCAGTCTCGTTATTTAATAGCCACACCTCGTATGTGTGAGAAAATGGAGTTTAGTTTTTCAGAATATCATTGAGAAACTCGTTTAAGTTAGAATTTTGTGAAAGAAGAGCCCCTTTGAGTTAAGAATTAATTTAGAACAACTTTAAAAAAATAAGAAAAAACAAAATAAAAATAAAATGGCCAGAGCAGTGCTCCCGTCCCCGTCGGTCTGGCCGGACTTAGACAAATAAGCACTAACAAAAAAGCACATAAAAGAACAACAGCTATATTACTCCTAAAAAAAATATCCCGGGCAACCCAGCTTGTAATCTATAACCCAGTGATACTTCAAATCCCTAGAAGGTATCAGTTGATGACGAAATGTAAGTAGGAATTTAAATATATTTAGGAATCACTCATGGCATTCTTTTTAATCCACTCGATTGCTTCAGGAGAGGCGGCATTGAAAAACCATTATCACGCCTGCAGCAACGTTTCTTGCAACTGGTCTTTAGCTTGCGTGACTCGAAGGTCATGCCTTTTTGGCCTTGCCCATCGGTCAAAGTTTTCGTTTCGCAGATGAAATGTTATCATTACGGACTAGGCCCTCCAGCAATTTCTTGTTTTGAGTAAACGCCTCTCTTGAGAAATTTTTTTAAATCCCAGCTAGCGATTCGGGGCTACCGCAGAACCTCCATTTAAGGAAATGTTTCTTAAATAGGTTCGGCATTAAATCGGTTCTCACACGTCCGAGCAGGAAGCAAATTAAGTCGACCGATTTTTCTTTCATCTTTTGTTGGAAGCCTGAGGTTTGCACCTGAGTTGGGTGATTGTTCCCAGGAGAAAATGTTCTATAGAATTTCTATACAGAGTGCCTAAAGAGATTCTATAGAGACTTTTGTAGAAAAATCTACCATATTTCTATAGAATTTCCATAGAATAATTCTATAGAGATTATATAGAATCTCAATATAGGGAGCTGAAAGAGATCACACAGAAACTTCTGGTAGTCTTAGGATTTCCTTAGGGCAATACTTCACAGATCCATTTCCACTCTAATGAAGTCCTGTAGGACTACCTAATCCATGATTTCCCTAGATATAATAATTTTATTTGCTTTGAGATTATGCAAACCATCTACAAGAAGCACAACAATCTGGGTATTAAAAATTCACTGAATGATATTGATAGGGTACATCTCCAATTAAGGAAAACTTAAGATGACATATGATCTCTTTACAATTATAATGCATAACTCTAGTGGATTGCATAAATTTATTCTTAGTTAGTTCTTCAATATAAAAATTACCATTTGAAATTGTTAGAATTTTACATGATATCTGTAAAATATGAACATGTACTCCCAACTTCTGAATCAAGTTGAAACATGCACCAGCACAAATCGAAGCACAATACGCAGTAGACACTTGGAGAGGAATTTCCAGGAGAAATGAGCACAGAGAAGAACATAATTATAGAATAAGATATGAATACATTAAGAGATGGCTTTCACTTCCTTTCAAGTTTCTTGATTGTTTGCCAGATGACATCAAGACATTCTTTGTGTATTTTGTCTTCTCCATTGCAAAACCTGATAAATGAAAAGATGGATAAATTAACTTCTAATCAATGAAAATATTACATACATCAAGTAGTTACAATTTCAAATTAACTGCCCTGAATTTTGAAATGTTGCAAAAACCGTTAGACCTTTTCTCATTACATGTAGCACATCTTGGCCTCCTTGGACTCCATGCATTATCACTTAGTCATAATTTCTCCTGCTGAAGACTTGTGATGAAATTATAAACGTAAGACTGTGATTGAAGAAAACAGGCTAGGAGACTTAATGGTGCTGCACATGGCTCTGAGCTTAAGCAGCTAATCTCAAAGACACTGAAAGAAGAATTATCCTCTACAAGGAGCCAAAAGCCTATAAAACATAAGAACTTATAGGATTTTCCAGGACAGATTATTAATTTAAAGCCTACCTACCCCCAAAGCATAGCACTTAGGATATCTTCAGAAATATTTATATATACACTGCCTTTTAAATTGCAGCACCAAGAAGTTGAGGAACACAGATTAAATTTGGTACATAAACTCCTTGTAGCACACTATGAAATTGATTAGTTTCAAGAGTGCAGAATGATTAAATGGAAAGGGGGTTAGGGTTCCTACTAATTTCAATGGCATACAGTGCACATGTTATATATTAGGTATATAAATGAAATTCAGACTTACTCAGAATAGATTGAAGATGAGATTGATCCTGAGGCAGATGAGCCTCATTTCCCAACTGGGCACAGCAAGCCTTGCATGTCAAAGGCTTCACTTCAAGTCTTCCATGGAGAAAAGTTTCACTGGGAGACAATGGGGCAACCTAACACCAGACCCATTTGCCAGCCATTATTATGACATTGTTCAAAGTTCTCTTTGATAACATCACACCACTCCCAATGTCAACAAGCATCCCAGGAATCTTACTTAAGCTGAGTTAGGTTGAAGCTGTAATATAAGTTCCTCCAAATTTCTCATATTGAAAACCAGTATTGACTCCTTGAAGGTCACTTAATGAAAGTATTGTAGCTTGAGGAATTTGTCCATTTTGCTCTCACTTCTGAAGAGTTCATAAGAGTTCAGTTCAGGGTACATAAATCCATTTAAATCTATGGTGCATCAACAGATGGATAGATGCAGTTCTCTCTAAATTGGTATGTATTGGTGTTCCCTATTTCTAAATCTTCCAATGCTGGGCCTTGGCCAATTCAGCTCAGGGTGAATAAACTATACTTCTCTGTCTAAAAGAAGAAGACAGTTGTTGCAGGTCTCTGGTTAGATACTGAGAAGCCATATCTCTCTGAAACCTTGCTTCATTTCCATGGAGAGCTACTAGGCTATCCTCAGAAGGATTCAAGAGGAGCTATGAAGGAGCAGAGACCATATATCGAGTCTTTTTCATCATCTGCTTGTGAAACGCATATGCAAGGGCATCTTCTCAGAATATGAAGTCACATTCAGGGACTTTCTCATTTAGGTGGAAGAGCATATACCCAAGCCAATTAGGGATCACTCACCATTTCTGTTCCTGAGAAAGTAGAATTGGTGTCAGACAACAGTGACTCTGGCTCTCTCCAAACTTGGCAATCCTATCATAGCTGATACAGGAAACTCAAGATTCTCTGGAAAAGGCCTAATAACCCCATCTCTAGAGTTCCCAAGTCCAACATTAGGGCTTGGTCTAATGAAGTAACAAATCGCAGGGGTATCATTCATTGTCACTGTCATTGGTGAAGACGGTCTATTCAAGGAGGAAGAGTATATGAGGATTAGCTTTCTTTTCAGTCTTAAGCTTAAAACTTTTAGGTCCTTATGGCTATTGACTCAGGCCTATGACCAAGAAATGCTTGCGGTTGTAGCAGATACGATAAAGATAGGGCCTATAAAGCCTAGGGCTAGGAACTGAAATCACGTGTGAGGTTCAACCTGTCAACGTCGCACATATAGTCACTGTAACACGTCAGTAAAATTTTGAATCAAACTCACCGCCGCCAAGTACACTTCCGCACCACACGGCTCTTCTCCATGTATCACCAAGCGAGACACTAGATGGCAGTAATGGAGGAAGCCCGCTACACCGTGACACCGTCTTATGCACAAAAATGTTTCGCGATAATAGCTGCAGTAAGATAAAATATTTATGGGTTAAAAGTTATGGAAACTCGGACATACGTTGTATACTACAGAGGATATGACGCTGATGCATAAACAGTTGTCCAATATCGCAGGGTTTTTTTTTCTATAAGCGAATATTCGGATTCTAATGTCAGTAGAGATGTATATTCTTGAGTTCATAAATTCCTCTATCCAGACCTCTAGGATATATTTTAGTCAACTCCTGCAACTATGAAAATTAGAGATTCAGGGTAAATCACCATAGGTCGAAATGGGTCACCATGGGTCAAATTTGGTCTGTTTCAATTTTTGTAAAACTATCACCCACCTGATAATTACACCCAAATTGGGTCAATTGGACCACTTTGGGTCGCCATGGGTCACTCAGTATCATTCTGGGCCACTTGGATCAGACTTCGAGATTAAGAGAACAAAAGAGTTTCTGAATCAGCTCAGATTAGCTTGTTCTTTTCAGACACTCTTGTCTGGAAAGGATCCCCATGTTATTTCCCTATGATTTCTAACTTTTATTACACCCTGTAGTCTATGAGCAGTGAATGTCGTGACAATAGCTTCAGTAATTAGAGCAGATATATATAGGTTAAAAGTTGAGGGAACTTGGTCAAACGTTGTATAATACTGAGGATATTATGTTGATACATGAACAACATCCCTATATTTCGGAAATTTATTTGTCCGATGGACCTCTATTCGGATTCTATACAGTCAATACATAGAGAGGCTTATAGATTCTATAGAGTCAATAAACTCCTCTATACAGTTCTATAGATTTGTATACAACTTTTTCACTTGGGTTGTTCAGGGAACATAGATATGAATTTTTAAATCGTTCGTGATTCCGCAACTGTTTCATAAGGTTCCTTCCTTAAATACCTGTATGGGCTCGCCGTATGAAGTCATATGGAATGTCTGACGAACCGATTTTCATCTTCAGTGAACATCAACAATCCAAAATTTTCGTTTGGTGGGAAGACGAAGAATGAAAAAAGGAAAAAGTAAGTTCACCTGGCATTTCTCACTGCTGTTTTTGCCACCCTCCCCCTCCCTCTCCCTCGTTACCTTTTCGCCTTTTCTCTCCTCACGTCGCTGCAGTGTTGCTCGAGCCGCGAGTCCTTGGTTTTCCTTTCTCCTCTTTTTTTCGGAATCTGTCCATCCCTGAAAATAAGAAAATTGGTCATGTTCAATTTTCCTATTTCTCAAGAAGGCCTTCACGAGCTAAAAGTGTTCCTTGGAGAACCCCTCCACGAACATCGAAGGCGCCTCGCCACGGCGAGCCTCTCCTATCAATCGAAACCTGTCTTTCTTTCATTTAATGGGTGGCTTGCATTTAACTTATTCGACGTAGAGGGACTGGGACCATTTTCCTCTGAGGAATAGAATAAAACAAAGAACAAATAAAAATGGTATCTGATGGGATGCAACATAAGTAGTAAAATGAGAAAAAAGAAGAGAATTAAATATAATATATTTCAATAAGGTCCAGATTGCTCCTCCGTTTACTTCAGCCACGATCCTGTTCATTAGGGATGGGGGGAGGATCTGAAAATAAATGCATAAAATACCGAAGTGTGGAAGGCGTCTGGAAAATATAATTCTATCAGTGAGTAGAGTTCAAAAGTTCAGTATTGCTCAACATTTTTTTATATTGTGGAGAAAATCTGTGATAATGCGAATTGATTCTCTATTACGGGGTCCACAAGACTGTGTTATCCGACAGGAAGGAATGAAAATAGAAACGTATTTTCTTGAAAAATTCACGCCTACTTACTTCCCATCTAAAAGCTGTCTCAGAATCTCAAATGCATGAGAATTAATTCATTACAGGGCTTCAGTCCGTGACATTCCGACTCGATACCCACGTGAACGCACAGCATAATGCCTCCGTTTCGTTACCCAGTGGGCCATCCCACATTCCGCTCGGATTCGCTTCAGCGAGGTTTTAATAACGAATTTTCGCAAGCTTTGTGGTTTGTGAATGCCGTAAGGTCATTCTTGTTGGTAAAGTTGGCAAAGCTGGTCGGTAAAGAGACGCCAAACATTTTCTTCACCATAGAGTTCTGTTTCGCTATTGGAGTCTTTGAGGACGTGGAGTTGATTGGCTCAATGCACCAATCACAGACTGCAAGAGACGGTTTCGTGACCGAGCGATCGCATTAACCATGTACGATGGTGCTTTTTCTTTCCAACTTGGCAACCAAGTTCTGGTTCACCGTAGGAAGCCTCTCCATAAATGGTCTTTTAATAGAAGATAAACTAGAGGATCCGGCAAAATAACTTTAAGCTCGGAGGGCTTGAAAATTCATAGACTGGTACACTCCAGATCTTTCCCAAATGTCAGACTTTTCACATTTGTTTATTCTAATGCTGGGGACGTTGCTTCTCTCTGATGGAATGTGTTTTCTTGTCAGCAGCAGGGCCGTAAATAAGGGGGACAAGGGGGGGTGGCACCTGCACCGGGCGCCATCTAAGGAAGGGGGCGCCGAGAAGGCGAAGCAAGCGAAAGGCAAATGAGGCACAAAAAAAAGAAAGGAAAAAAGTGTTACGCAGTGAAAATAAAATCAAGCAGCAAAGAAAGTGGATTTCGATCATGTTATTGACATCTTTGCGTTTCGCAAAGCAAGGAAAGCTGTGCCATAATTATAAGGGTTTTAGGGAAAAAGCCACCCGGAAATAAGTCCCCCAGATTTGGCAAAGGAAGAAAAGAGTCATCCCGTTATGTTCGGGTCAGATCAAAGATCATTCAAAGTCAGATCATTCATTTTTGGGACCTTTAGTGACATTGATGTCTTGTAATTTGATCAAATTCACTGAAATGTTCTGAAAAATAAAACGAGTCCAACTTCAGCCCATTCCTTAAAAATGAACAGTATGGCCAACGGTATGGAAGGGGAAAAGAAGGAAGGAGGAAACCGGCAGTTAAGTTGCAATTGTGGGCAGGGAAACTCATAGCTTTTTAAAGTTCTTTAATCAATTATGAAAAAAAAGGGAATTTACGCCCATTGACTGATTCCCTGCAACTACCTCCGAGCAAACTTTTTTTTTTAATTCGGTTCACACCTAACGGGAGGAACCAGATAAATTTGCTAGATGAATTTCCGCAACACTCGGGAGAGAGAGCTGAGGAACCCTGGAACCCTGGAATGCTCCTCAAAGTCGGCTCGATATTCCCCTGCGTGCGGGCAGGGATTTCCTCCATATCTCTGGAATGACAAATCTCAATAGCAAGCGATACGGGGATTTCCCACTCAGTTGGAAGCGAGGCAAGATATCTCCGAGGTGTAGGAGGACACGAATCGTGTCACGTCAGCCGATCAGGAATCAGACGAAACGACTTGAGTTACTCCCACACCTGGAAAATGTTAATCTGCCTCACTTGACAAACAACAAAAAAACAAAACAAATACGGCATCTACATTTCAGCAAGATTACCATTAGTTGAAAGGCAGCCGGTAGTTGTCGCTCAATTCCAGGCCATTCAATTATTAGGATTTTCGATGCTGAAGCGTTGCGTGATGAGACACTGCGTTTTTCCACATCGCATCTTTTCCGTTTCAAGCTTTTTTTTTTTCTAGATAAGAGATGTTCGCATTTTCTTTTGCTACATGACCTGATTTTCCTTGATCTGTGATATTCTGTACCTGGTCAAATTTGACCCTTAAAGATCTGAAGTCTTCAGTGTTTTGCAATTTCCCTGAAACTGAACGCCAGTTATTGACTCGTCCGTGTTTGTTGCATTAGAAAATAGGAAGCCGCGTGGCATTTCCCGCGTTGCGTTTGTATTCATTGGAGAAAAGGTTCACGAGTGCGAGTTTTCCTTTTATTTTTGGCACCCCTTCGGTTCCATGCAGTCACGGGTATCTCTCATTTTACCAAGGTTCTCTCATACTCTTGTGGCACCAGATTTGCTCACGCTTGCGATCGTGAACGCTACGCGTGCCTAGGAGTCGCGGTTCTTTTGGGTTTCCTATTTATCGGAAATGGCCTTAGTGAAGGCATAATCGGATCTTGAGTCAGATGTATGGACGGACCAATGGAACCTGACGTGTTAAGACTTCCGTATCGCAGATTGTTTTGCATCTCCACGACGAGGACAGAGAGAGAGAGAAACCGTTTCAAGTTTCATGAGCCTCGAGACAGACTCATGCTGCATCATTTTTCCATTTCACAGGTGGCGATGGAGTGAAAGGATCGAAGCAAGGAAGTCCCAGCCTCTTCCTCTTATGGCACATGGAGATTTTCCCTGGGAGAAGCAAGAACATGGAACAACATGGCTGCAAGTAACTAGACGGCAGATCGACGCGATCCTACTCACGTATTAGATGGGCACGCTTGCCCAACGTGCCCATCTAATACTGCGTATTAGATGGGCACGCTTGTCTCAGATGAGGGTTCGGGATGGAGATGAGGAACTGGCGACTTGCGAATGGATTCCTAGTTCGAGGAATTGAACTCCTCTATTTTTCGTGTTGAAGTTTCAGGTCACAAAGGTTTTTCTTATCTCTTGTGCCGAACTTCTCTGGACGAGATATGATCAGTGAGATGAGAAATGTGACAGGATGAGGTATCCATGAGAACACGCACACCAACACATCCTCTTCATCTTGCTGACAAGAAAACACATTCCATCAGAGAGAAGCAATGCTCCCAGCATTAACCTTAACTAATTTGAAAAATGTGACATTTGGGAAAGATCTGGAGTGTACCAGCCTATGAACTTTCAAGCCCTCAGAGCATAAAAAAAAAACATTTTGCTGGATCCTTTAGTTAATCCCCAATTAAAAGATCATTTATGGAGAGGCTTCCTACAGTGATCCAGAACTTGGTTGCCAAGTTGGAAAGAAAAAGTACCTTCGCTCATGATTACTTTTACTGCGATCACTCGGTCACGAAACCGATTCGTGCTGTCTGTGATAAGTGCATTGAACCAATCAACTCTACGTCCTCAAAGTCCCCAATTGCGATACGGAACTCGATAGTGAAGAAAATGCTGTTTGGCGTCTCTTTGCCGACTAGCTCTGTCAACTTTACCGACAGAAGGGTGACACTACCAAATTCAGCAACCACAAAGCTTGCGGAAACGCGATATTAAAACCTCGCTGAAGCGAATCCGAGTGGAATGTGGGATGGCCCGCTGGGTAACGAAACGGAGGCAGGATGCTGTGCGTTCACGAGGGTATCGAGTCGGGATGCTACGGACTGAGACCCTGCGATGAGTTGATTCTTATGCATTTGAGATTCTGCAACAGCTCCTAGTTGGGAAGGAAGGAGGTGCAAATTTCGCCAGAAAATAAGTTTTCATTTCCATTCTTTCCGGTCGGACAACACACTCTAGCAGACCCTGGGTGTCATGCACCACATCGGTTTAGGAGTTGAACTGATCTGATTCCAGGCAAACGCGTTTAAGAATGAGTTAAACTCATCGTTAAACCGATTTGTAACATGCACCAAATAAAATAAGTTTTTATTTTTTCCTAAACTAATTTCGAAAGATAAACTTGTTCCATAGCAGGTTTATCTCCCTAAACGGATTCTCAGAGGTGGGTCGGCTTGTCTACGTGAAGGTGGTATAGCTTCAGTTTCGCCGCAGTGGGCCTCTGTTTTCTTCCATTTCATCATCTACCTACGGGGAACATTGAATGAAGAAATAGAGAAAGTTTTTGATATCATCCTGAAGCAACCTGCCAGGAGGACCGTTAGAGACCGGCTCAACCCTATGGAGTGGTTCAGTGGGGATGAATTTCGGAGGAGGTTTCGTCTCTCCAAGGACACCGTCATTGACATGGTGCGGACAATGGAGCCGCAGCTGGCACATGATACTGATCACAATGACGCATTGCCCCCATCATCCAGTGTTGCGGTTCCTTGCGGATTCTTACTGGAGGCGCATTTCAAACAGTGGCTGGTGATCTCATCCATGTCCATCAGTCCACCATAAGCCAAAGTTTTGCGCGCTTTCTGAGAGCAATCATCGCTTTGCGTCCTCAAACCGTGACCTTTCCAGCTATGCTAGATGAGGTCAAGAGAGACTTTCACAAAATTTCTGGATTTCCGGGAGTGATAGGCTGTGTCGACGGCAGTCACGCCCACATCAAAACCCCATCCGTTGTGGAACCAGAAATTTTCATAAATCGGAAATCTAGAATGTCAATCAACGTACAGCTGGTGTGTGGACCCGACCTGCAATTCTACAACGTTGTTGCAAGGTGGCCAGGTTCCACCCACGACGCAAGGATCTTCAGTAACTGTACTTTGAAAGCACGATTCGAGGGTGGTGATCTCACAGGCCAGGGAATTCTTTTAGGAGATCAAGGTTTTCCCTGCCTGCCGTATCTCATCACCCCGCTGCAGGATCCTCAGAATCCAGCTGAGAAGAAATTCAATTTATCTCATCGCTCGACGAGGGCTTCCATTGAGAGGGCCATTGGAGTGCTGAAAAGGCGCTTCCCAGAAATCATGACCACTCTCCAATACACTCCAGAAAAATCTGCTCAGATAATCATAGCTTGTCATCCTCCATAACATTGCAATTGCTCACCGTGAACCAGAAATGGAAGAGGATGAGAATGGTGACAGCGATGACGATGATCCTCCAGAAGAACGCCGTGTTCAAGGTCATGAAGACGCTGCTGGTGCAGATGCCAGACAATTGTATTATCGTCAGACACTTTCAGTATTAAATTTCTGTGAAACATGGGCTATTGCACGCCATGAAAATGAAGGCCAAGTGTCATGACTGCTGTTGAAGTTGCTTTCTTGTTGAGCAAAAATGAATATAAATATTTTTGGGGAATACCTTTCTTTTATTCAGTGTAACCTGTTGACACGGCGGAACCAATCCGATATACCGCATCATCCTCACTGCTGTCAGTGTCAACAGATACTTCTGAGATGTCATTTTCTTTATATGAGGCTTCCACTCCTGCTGCTTCAAGCTGGTGGCGAAGTAGTTGAACCTTTTAGTTTATGTTCCCCACGTTTCCATTCTTGTTCTTGAAGCATTAGCCTTTTCTTCAGTTTGTATTCCTCATATGCGAGCCTCATGCGTAAGTTTGACAGATTTTGAGAGTTCTTGTTCGCTTCCTGGAGAGTTTCTTTGCTCATCTGCAAACGAGCCAAGGTTGTGCTGCTTGGATGAGTCAGCTTCTTTTTATTCTTGTTCCCAAGAGGCTTTTATCCTTCTGCAGCAGAAGTACAAGGTTGCGTGCCTTCTTGACACGAGTGGTTTTAAGGTGCACTGCACTCGTGTCTCTTAGACGCGGCTCTCAGGGTGGCGTGTGTGTTATTCCACGCTAAGGGAACACTCCCCGTTAATGCAGGTGTGTCGCCTGTCGGCAGAGGATTGGCCAGCCGCCACGCAGACTCGATCCCTCTCCTCTCGGGTTTCACTCGCAAGCCGGAACCACTTGGCCACCAAACTCAATTATCTTTTTCAATTCGTCTCAGAGTGGGATGCTTCAAGATCTTGCTCTTTTGAAGAGCCTTGGGAATTTTTAGCTGAAAGATCAGAGGAATTGGTTCTGGAAATTAATACCACGGAGAATGATGAAATCTCTTTTCTCCCCACCCCCGAGACCTGTCAGGCACGTCTGATGAGAAGGGCCCTGATTCCGATATGACTTCTCAACCTCTCCCATCTCCGTTCGACCGACCACTTCGGCCTTCTCAGAGTCATCACTGCCTATTAACATTAATAAAGATTACGATTACTGCTAAACCTCTACATCGCAATATGTTTTCACGATCACGGGTTCCCTGTAACGATCGCTGCTGTTACGGATATACTTTTCAGATTATCTTGCCGAGTCGTCGCGAAATTCCAGAGATCATTCCTTTCCTCGTGAGGTAAAATCTTATATCGGGGCGGGACACAGATAGCCACAGTTTAACTTGTCTTCGCCCGTCTTCTGCCTGTCGTCATGCGAGTGCGTTCAATCGAGAGCGGGAAAGCCAAATGTTACATGCCGTCACTTGGACTAATGTAAACCGACCGATAGGAAAAGGCCCTGACTGATGTACGGAGAAAGTTCACCATGCTTACAGGTTGCTATGGCAACTGCGAATAGACCAGGGGTGCAAAACTGAAAAGACTGTGAGGGCCATTTGCGATTTTTAATCATATTGGCCTACTGCTGGCCGCAGTTTGGTCCGACCGTATTTGTGACCAACAGGGCAGGAGCCACTTTTAACGGCAACAGTCACGGCGGGCCCCATGCGGCTCGCGGGCCGTATGTTGTGCACCCTTGGAATAGATTGAATAGAAATGGAGGAGAAGGTGATGGCTTTACATAATTGCAGCCGTTTCCGCAACGAGAGAGACTCGGATAAAGATAGGTTCGGAGTCAAATGCTGATGTACGAGGGAAGATTAAAAAAATTCTAAGCCTAGCATACAAAGAGCGAAGCATTCTCATTATACAGGGTGGTCATAAAGTCTGGAAACATAAGATCGTATTAAGGATATACTAAGACAGTGTACATGTAAACTAAAATAAATGTTTAGAATGTTCTCCCGTTGAATCAATTGAATCAATACAGGTTTAAAGACGACGTTTGAAGTGCTGATGAACCCGATTAAGTAATTTGGCATTTCCAAATTGCAAAAAATTATTGTAATATATCCTTTGTTTCCAGACTTTATGGCCACCCTGTATTTGTGTGATATCTCAAATAAGATATGTCCTAGTAATCTGGTGCACATTTTATGTCCACTATGAACTACTTTCTTTCTTTCCCTGGGCTTTTGAAGGGAGCATACATTGCAATTGTTTACAAAAAATGGTAGGAAAAAAAACTCACGCGCAGTTATAAATTACTTGCAAAAGAAAGATTCATCTCCCAAAGAAATTCATGCTGGTATGATGGAGACTGTGTGTGATGCTGCTCCTTCATAAACCCCGTGAAGAAGTGGGTAGCTGAATTGAGACGGGGCAGAGTGAATGCGGAAGACGATCCGCGGTCCGGCCGGCTCTCCACTGGGCAACGCGTTCAAGTGAACATGGTGGTGGGCGTTGGACGTCTTCCCATCGGTTCGTCGGTTCAGTTCATGGGGTACAGAGCTGAGTGCAATAAAACCCAGCTTTGTACAATTCAGTGACACCCACATTTAGAGATATAATTATGGATTTAGCCCCATTATCCGAAATAATAGGGCGAACGGGGATTCTTACATTGTGAGTCGTCACAGTAACTTCTTCAGACTCCATACGCACTTCTTGCACGAGACCCATCGACGTTGGCACCGGTGTGGAACGATCGGGAATGGTGCTCTGAACTGGACATCGTCAGCAAACAAGGGTTATGTCACAGGTTGGAACGATGGGGGCTTGTATGTAGAATGAGCGGTGTCCGAAGTGAAATGAAATTTCACCCAGAGATAGTCGAAATGGGTCACATGATCTCTGACTCGCTGGCAGTTGGAGACCGCGGTACGTGGGCGGATTGGAACTCCGTCCGCACAAAGCAGTGAGGGATGGGATATTCTTTGGCTGAACTGGGGTAACACGAATCAAAATGTTTACGGTTCGGACGAGTCGCAATTTTTTTTTTTGGAGAAAGGAATCGCTACAGGGAAAGAAGAAACGGAAGAGGGGCAAGAACCCAAGCGACAAGCCTGTCTGCGTATTTTTTTTTCCCTCTGTCGTGGGAGTTTTTTTTGTTGCCACGAAGTCTGTCCCTGTGTTTCCGTTTAGAGTTTGTAACCCCACTTTTGACCTTTCCCAATAAATCTGTGGGGAAGGATAAGTGGAAAGGAGGAAGAAACTTGTATGCTGATTCCTCATGCTTAGTACACACTCAAGAAAAAAAATCTCCAAGTTCTCTATTTGCTTCCTGGGCATCAGCGGGTGACGTCCGCAGTGGGAATTCGTGAATACGTCAGAGACAGGATAGGAGGGGGGTGGATAGGTTATTTTTTTTCCCCTCGGAGCGGAGTAGCTCGACTTATCTGCTCTAACCATAGAACAAGGGAAAAAGGAAACCCTCCGCCTCTATACCCCATTCTACGCCTTACCATTCCATTCAATGAAAATGGATGATTCGTGTTTCCTATCTCCTACCAAAGAGGTTCTCGGAGGGTGTCTTGCTCCCTCTGTTCTCGCTGTCATTTTTGATTTGCGAACTGGGGTACGCGCATGCTGAACCGACATTCACCGCTAGTTGGGGATTCTCTGAAAGAAAAGTTTATTGTTATTATTATTATTATTGTGACGGTCTTGGCGGCCTATATCGTCAAGTACCCGCCCGGAGTACTGAATCCGGAGTCGTGCGGGGTACTGGCGAGGTCCGTCCTCCAGTCCGCGGACCGGATGCCGACACTTGTGGTAGCTGTGGCCGTAAAGGAGGCCTTAGGAGCGGGGCGAACCCAACGAAAACTCAAGATCGCAGATGCAGCCAAACTTTTAATGTGAGACACTGGGTGCAGCAACACAACTTAGTTTCTATGTCAGACCAATCATGGCAATCTGGCCCGTCGTAAAGCAACTGAATGTCACAACCAAGAAAGCTTTAGCACACGCGAACCGAGGATCGACCGCGATTACCAGACGCGAACGGGGACACAGGGGACAGGGACAATACCCGAGCCGGGCAAGTTTACCGTCTGGACGGTGATTCGGCACGAGGGCGTTAGAGGGTAAGGAACCTCGTTGCCTCGGTTTGCGAATGCGGTCCTGAGCGGGACGGACGGTGATTCGGCACGAGGGCGTAGAGGGTACTGAACCTCGTGGCCTCGGTTTGCGAATGCGGTCCTGAGCGGGACGGACGGTGATTCGGCACGAGGGCGTAGAGGGTACTGAACCTCGTGGCCTCGGTTTGCGAATGCGGTCCTGAGCTCTCCACAGCTTCCCAATGCTCTCCGAAACTCGGCCCTTCTCGGGTAGTCATGCCCGCTCGGCTCAACCTCCCTATGGGGTGTACACTGTTTCCTCGCGCTTAACTTCTTATCAACTTCCTTCAGGATGCCGGTGGAAACACTCCTGACTCCCGACATAATGGTGGTACTCGGGGACCCATCCTTCCCTCCACACTTCGGATATTTAGACATAATAAGTACCGGTTTAAGGTGTGGTAAATAACGTGGCGCCAGAGGCGCCATCTCGCGTCAATCCGAGAAAATACACTTATTCAGGTCTATGGATTAAGGCAAAAAAAATACACTATATACAATATCGTGACATTATTAATGATTGTCCTAGGAACTGCCCCGAGGCCCTGCCCATGCCCTGTGTCAGGCCTGTAAACCTAGACTAGGAGGCATACCCGTAGAAGTCAAAATTAAAAAACTTCTATTCAGAGGATTAACAGTGAATGCGGTTTCGTTTCGAAAGTGCGACCTGTTTTTCTGCGTTAAAGAGCTGGTTTTTGCTCTGGAAAAGCAATGTACACCTGACCGTGGTTGAAAACTGGGTTCGATAAATACTCCCAACATTGTCAAATGTTTGAAGTTGGATTTCATTGGTTGCCATTGGCGAAGGTCATTAGAACTGGATGAAATCTTTGCGCCAGCGTATAAGGCATACATAAATTAGATGCACCAGGATTGATATTGAAAAGGAAGGCGCTTTGACCCTATTTTGCTCCTGTTAACACTTCGGCACCAATGACATCGCATTTCAGGGCTTTCACAATGAGTCGCAATGATTCTTCAAAGGCCTATTCTCGTGTGCCGGTTTTTCTTTAGCGTTATGTCGAAATTATGTTGTTTTTGCTGGGTGCATTGAGAAAGTAATCCACGCAAAATTTCAGTTTCCTTAGTCAAAGGCTTTTTGAAGTATTGCATTTTGAATATTGGCAAAAAATACCTACTTCTGGTTCGGTGGTTATAATTCAAGTGCCTATGTTTTCTCCTAATTAATGCAGAGAGAAAAAATTCGTTTCATTTTCAAGTTCTTATAGTGCCCTTTCATAATGTGTTTCGTGGAGTTTTAATGAAAACGAAGGTCAAAGGATAACATATTTGACATTTGACCTTCTGCACCCGGTACCTCGATCGTTTGGTGCTAGCCGTGCAGCTTTTTTGGATGCTCTATTTGGTTTTCAGCGTTTTTCACATTGCAGAGTTTTGATTCTCCTTTTTCTTTTCGCCTCGTGCTCGACTTTCTCGGGACCACGTGAATTTGGACAGTATTTAAAATTTTATCTTGCGTGATTCGATGCTACAAGAGACTCTTCTTAGTGGCTTGGATAAGTGATCCGATTTAATTTTCGACCCGACGAATTCATATCTCAGGGGATTTTCGAACCCTGGTCCCTATCGACTTTTGATGCTGAGATTTGATGCAACGGGATTTGATTCTTTGCGTGTTCCTATAGTAGGGTAAACGTAAGTGCAGCGTGTCTATAAGACAAGTTAGCATCCCAATAATTTATTTTTATCATTATATATCGACCAGAAATAGGTTTCCTTTAGCTGCTATAAATACCTCTCTCATTTTACGTGCGATTAATAAGATTTTGCACTCAAAGGACATTTTATATAATTAGCTAGCATTACAATCGCCTCATAGACGAATACACATTTGATTGAACTACTGTTTTACCTTATCAATAACACGGGAGTCACACAATAAACATAGCAATTTCCATTTTTGTTCTACGAGCGAATCCAGCAATGAGTATGGCATCGTTTAAGCATGGCTGCCCCCTCAAAGGCTCCTCGACAAGCATTTCCCATGTGACGAACGGAACAATAATTTTATGCTTTAGTACTATGTTACCCCTTCTTTAATCGCGTTCTATTTACCAACTTCCAAAAAAATGTTACGACCTACCATCATTCGATCGGATGATTTTTCACGGATATTTTCATAGGGGGGTTGCTGACATGGAATAATTCCTTCTTTTAAAGTGAAAATCGATATCCGTATGAAAATAATCCAAAGCTCAATTACATTGTCAACAATGGTTCCTTGCGTCCAGTCTTGACTGTACTCCTGTGTGCTTGCTGGCCTTGGCAGAGGCGCTCGGTTCGAAGCTGCCTCTTTCCCGGTGTAATTTTTCTCATGGGAGGTTTTCTTGCGACCCAATAGTAGGTCGCGACCCACAGTTTGGAATCCGTTGCTCCAGGACAACCGAAAATTTCCCCAGCCTATGTAAGGCACTATCATCTTCCACCCATATTTTGTAGCAAGGTGATATATTTTGCAGTTTTTGACCACAGAAACTGCCCTGCTGTTCGACCGATCGTCAAGCAGGCTGAAGATGGGATTTCAAGGGATTCCCCATTCCCAGACTTCTGAACCGTGGTGGACTCTTCATTTGGCTAAACTTTACATACAAGTGCCAAGTACCAAAGGTGAGATTAGTTGTTCTTTTTTCATATTTTCCTCTTCCCCTCCACACAACTTGGTAGACACAACTTGGGTCTAGGATGAAACTCTTAATTCTTCTTTTCCTCAATAAGAAGGCTTAGCCATTTTTAGAACATGGAAAATTTGGTAGAGTCATGCAGTTCAATAATGGTGAGGCAATCTGTGGTGCATGTAATTAAAATCCATGTAATTGGTGTACCTGAGTGGTAGGCTAGCAAGTGGATATTCTTTGGTATTTCCAAAAATCTGTAAAAGTATTCATCATGTTGGTAGCCAGCCTCCAGTTATAGAAAGTATTCTTGAATGATCTTTCTTTGGCCCTTTTGTGTTTATGATTAATATGAATGGGCCATGCCTGTTGTGCCTCATTGGCAATTATAACTATATTAATTGAGTATATCAATGCAAATCAACAGCTAAGACAATGAAGGAAAATGCCAGCAACCTACAGGGTGGATCAAAAGTTCTTACAATGCTTTAAAAGTGTTTTTCTTGATCAGACCTTTAGCTTCCTATAAACAGATTGCACCATTGAAAAGAGCACAAGAAATTATCTAGAAAAGTTTCCTTTTATTCTATATAGCCCCCATTTGCCTCTACTACACACTTGAGATGCTTTGGAAATTCATCAACCACATTTCACAGGTATTCTTCAGGCATTTCTTCCCATATGCACTTCGAATGTAACTTGAGTGAAGCAAGACTTGTCCTTGATTTAGGTGTCAGTTGGACTCCATGTATGACCAGATATTGTAGTCAAGGGGATTAAGATCAGGGGAAGATGCAGGCCAATCTGATGGTGAGAGGAATGATGGAGTGTTGTTTTGGAGGAAGGTGAGAGTCTTATTTGTGTGCAGGTGCCCTGTCTTGTTGGAACACAAAGGGCCTACTTTTGAAGTGAGTCTTAGATCAGGAGTTCTTGAACCTAGTACAGTACTATGTTCAAGGAGCTCTAGAGGAAGTTCTCCTTCCCTGGTCCAAGTCTCAACTGATGCCTAAATTGAGGACAAGTCTTGCTTCACTCAAACTACATTTGAAGTGCATATAGCATGAAATGCCTGAAGAATACTTGTGAAATGTGGTTGATGAATTTCCAAAGTGTCTCAAGTATGTAGTAGAGGCAAATGGGGGCTATATAGAATAAAAGGAAACTTTTCTAGATAATTTTTTTGTGCTCTTTTCAATGGTGCAATCCATTTATGGAAAGCTAAAGCTCTGATCAAGAAAAACACTTTTAAAGCATGGTAAGAACTTTTGATCCACCCTGTATTGAATTGCAATGCACAAGTGGATCTCCAAGTGGATCAAAGCTGAGTGAAAATAAAACTGTATTTACTCACAGTTTCCAACAAGGTGGTCTTCAGCATAAATTTTACCAATTGATCAATGGAATCAAAGGAATGAAATTGATAGACACTGACTTTCATCCCAGCAACCATGTCATGTCTCACCCAGGCATTTAAGATCATGAAGGTAATCAATAACATAAAGCATGGTAGGTTCTTTCAGTTCAATGGCAGGAGCAGAATGAGAGGAAACAAATCTTAGTTGCTTAAACCACAGGTGAGGTGTGGGTTGTGACAGGACTTCTTTATTTGTAGGGTAGTGAGAACTCATGGAATGTGTCAAGTGACAATATAGTTGCCGCCCCTTTTGTGACTAGCTCTAAGAGGAGGTTAGATGCCTTCATGAACAACACAAAAAAGGGAGCAATGTTGGTGTAAGTGGTTTGGCATTGACCCTTCAAGCCGTTTTCATGTACACCATATGTTCATCACTTAGGAGGTTGAGCCAAAACTCAGTGCTTGAAGGGTTAAGTGGATGTGCTCTCACAAAAATATATTTAGGAGGGGTAGGTCTATATCAGTGGTTCCCAAACTTTTTTGGTCACGACTCAAAATTCACCATCCAAACCCTGGGTTGCACCCCAGGGTTTGGGAACCCCTGGTCTATATCATGATATGGATGTATATGAAGTGGAACAGTCAACCTTAACATGGCATCTCCTAATGAGCAGATATGCCTCCAGATATCCCCCTTAATCTTGAACTTTGAACCTTTCATGAATATCAAGTCAGGTGTTTTCACCCTTTATGTCTTGGCATGAAGTCCTTAATTCTTATTATCCCTGGATTAAATCCCACTTCAGTTAATTCTTTAATTAATGACATAGCCAATGTGCTACATAACAGATGAACAATTTTAGAATGCGCAGGTAGTGAGCTCCTGAGATAAATCTATTCATAGCAGATGTGCAATAGTCCGGTCCTTATACCTGGCAACTATGCAGTCGCTTGGTGCCATACACTCTTGGTGGCAATCAAATTAAAACCAATCTGGCTTCGTCATATGGCAGATTGATGTTTTGATGCTTTTTATTTAATTTTCTTAAGCTTTACATTAATGCAGGGTCCAGGTTTGTCCGTATTTTACATTTTCTTTTGTGTTGAGGTATGTATGAATGCTGACAGACCAACTAAGCTCTCTAGCATCCATGCAGTGTGGGTTAGAAAGCTGAAAATGCAAATGAGCAACGATGACATTTTGGGCCCACTGCTTACAAATTTGGTTTTTTTAATTTTTTCCATTTGACCCATGTTCTAGGACACGAGTGAAACCTATCAGATTTTTTTCACTGAAAAAGAAAAAAGCATGCATTAAAGGGTTAAGGTATTGCTAAAAGTGTCTTTACACCTGAATCTCTAATGACAATAAGATGACTGTTAAGTACAAAAATACCAAGAGTCATTCATACTAAAAGTAAGCAGACTGATTAGAGAGAATGTTATCAGATTAGAAATATTTTAACTACGTATGCCCACCTATACCTTGACATTTACTCCATTTTTTAGTAAATGAAACATAGTGAGCAACAATTTATTTGCATGTATATCAGACATGAAATGGAAATGATCTTGTTCTTAGCAGTGTTGTCATAACAAAAGAAACAATGTGCATTCATTCCTTCATCTAAGGAAATATAATGATAATTTGTGATAGTACAGTCCTATAAAGAAATGTGTTTTCTGAGACCAACACATGTTACAGAATTGGAGAGGTACAGGAAACTAAACAATTTTAAAAATATCTTCATGCATTGTTCAATAAGAAGGAAGGCACACCATCTTTTAAATTTTCAGATTCAACTGCTTATGAAGAAGATTGGGACTGATGGATATATTGTGCCCTGTACATAACTGGAGTCTTATTTAGCCCATTGATAGGGGATAATAAGTACTGCTACAGCTTAGATGAAAAGAGTTTCAGAGGAGTTAGTATTATCATCCTCAAGGAGACTCCATTCCCATATAAGCTCTATGTTGTGTAATACACTGGGTGCCTGTATTTTATTAGAGTAAGCCTGATGAATTGCATCAATGACTGCATCTGAAAAACGTGAGAAGTGAAGATTCAAATGAGATTTTGAAATTATCTGCCACCTTGGCATATTGTCAGGTGAGGATTATTTTGTTCTATCTCCTCAAAGTATACTTTTAAGGAAAGAGCAAATGCAACTTCTGAATTTTATTACATAAATACTACTGAAACCTTATGAATGTACACATGCATATGCACAGTATTCATCTCTTCCCTTCCTGCATTAAATCATATATGAAGCACATATTTCAGATCCTCTGTATATGAACAATGAAATTCATTAGATTGGAATTAGAACACAATGATTCTGAGGATTAGAGCAAAACTAGAGTGCTATAATGTTCTATCTCCAGGAATTGCTTTATTCATGAACATGTGTATGAAAAAGGATAAGTCAAACCTTTCAGTAAAAAAAAAGTGAATACTTTGATCCTTGAGACAGCAGAACACTAAGATGAAATCTAATATATACAGGGTGTTAAAAAAGTCTGGAACATTAGTGAAATAAATGGGGGATTTTCTCCAGTCTAGACTGTCTGGAACTCAGGCCAATATGAATTGATATTGGAATGCCAAAGTTCCCTTAATTTCAAAATCAGGTCCAAGTGATCCAGAGTGATATTGAATGACTGAAATTGACCTATTGACCCAACTCAAGCCTAATTATCCTAAGGTGATTGTGAGTGGCAGAGAGTGACCCAATTAGATCCAGCAACCTATGGCAACAAATGGTGACCCATTGAATTCCATGATGATCCATGATGACTAAATAATGCACCTTGAATTTATTATTCCAGAGTAAGCAAAGTTTACCCAAAGTGACCCAACAACTAAACATATGTGTAATATTCCTAAAATGACTGGTAAAGTGAATGTTGAGTAAGATCAACTCATGATGAGCGAAATTGACCCAAAGTGAAAGATGGATAAAACCTGCATCAAATTAGCCTCTAGTTACCCAAATTGATGCCATGTGACCAAGGGTGGCCAAAATGCATGCATTGATGAATACTTGACTACCCTAGAATGACAAAATGTGTACTGAAATTGACTTTTTCCCAAATTGACCTGCAAGTGCAACCTAAGATAACAATCCAAGTGTGACCCACATTTGCCAAAATAAACCCTCTGGGTGGCTTTGGGTCACTTGGGTCCAATTTTGAGTTTAAGAGAACTTTGGCATTCTAGTATTGACTCAGATTTGCTTGTGAGTTCCAGACTGGAAAAGATACCTATTCTATTTCCCTATGGCTTCTGACTTTTGTTATGTTCTGTATAATATGACTGAAGTACAGAATGACACTGAGGCTAGTTATGAATTTTATTGTAATTTCTATTTGAATTTTTATAACAAGCAGTTCTTGGGGTGCTGATTTCAAGTGGAATCCTGTTTTTAGGGTAACTCCCCCCAAAACACTTATTTTTGTGAATTGTTTTGCAGGAATCCTTTTCCACTTGAATGAAATGATCTTTGTATTTGCATTACCCATGTGGAAAAATCATATATGATATATGGGACAGATATGGTCTATCATATATGATATTAAATAAATATATATGGGAAAATATATCTGATCATATATTGCTGTTAAAACAATGAGTGATCATATATGGCAAGGCCATATAAGAATTTTATAAAAAAAAAAGGTATGTATGTAAAAGATATGGTGGAGCAGATAAGAACTTTTCTGATTTTATATATTTATATATATATCTAATATATGGTGAGTCATATATGCCACACCTGTTAAGATACATGACCATGTCAGGTATGAAACATGCATGAAATCATGACAATCTTGCAAGTCTCTCCAAAATGTCAAAAATGACTTCTGTAACTAAGTTGAGAATTGGCACTTCATTTGTTCCTTCTGTAAAAATACAAAAACCATTCACTAATTTACTGAAAATGAAACATGTTGGAATAAATGAGCAAAGTTGTCCATATCAATTTCAAGTTGTACCATCAATCTGGATCTGTCAATTAGTACTTCCAATCAGGGAAGGAGAAAATGAAAGTCAAATCACAGCAGTTTCTTCACATCCCTGCCACTCAGAATTGGTTTAATGTGTAGTTCATAATGGAAATCATGAGAATGGCCTGATTGTGTAGAAGTTGAAAGCCTCAGAGTGTGCCCTACTTGTTTTCAAGTCCTACAGTTCCATAAGTGTACAATGTATTAACATATACAGCCTTTCAAAACATGGTATAAGTAATTAAGTAATATATGGCTTACTTCATAAGGAATTGCATGCAAGCCATTATGCAGCATTACAACCGCTATTAAAAAGAGAAGCGAAACCTTTCCAGCATGAAGCATGCAGTACTTGTAAATTTTATATGGAAAGGCCACAAAGTAATTGTTTTTCATCTAATGCCATATGCCATGTGCATATGGTACAATATACATTTCTAGCAACATATATTTTTTACATGAAAGCATGCATGCTGAGTGTGTATTCACAATATGTGAAAGTTCTACATAAAAACCATATACTTAAACTAAGTGTATCATATATGCAGGAGTCCATCCCTCAAATTGTTTAATTCTTTTATACAGAACATATATACTGCCCTGGTATGTTTAATATATGAATAATCCTTACATGAATCATATGCTCCAACCATATATGCCTGCATATATGTGCATGCATATTTCAATACATTATAAATATATACAATTATGAGGCACAGATAATTGCATATAACTACAATATATAATCTTTCTGTATGGGATACAAAAGGTTCTGTTAGAAGGAAAATTTTATATTTAGAAATTTCCCTGTGGAGGTTCAAAATTCCTCCCCTAGATACAATAACTTCAAATTGGTTGCCTTTTTCTTACAGTTGGTAATGTATGATGTAGAATATCTCACTATCAAGAGTAATTGAGGACAATTGATCCTAGTTTCCACCTTTGACATAATGTCCCTGGTGGGATTATTCATGTGGGTGATGGTGAAGTGCTTGCTATGGAGTAAAGCCTCAGGCTTTTTGGAGTGAGAGAACTGTTTCTGTTCCAATTTCACCAAAGCAAACCTAACATCATTTCTCATGCATTTTCTCTCAAGTGTCTCATGAAAGATATCATTATGATCAAACCTTTTCTCAAGAATGCATGTCTATTAATGCTTGACCTGCCCCTCTTCAGAGAGAGAACAACACAATGCTCAAAATTCTAGTTATTTGGTAATTAGAAAAAACTATTTTGATGAATTTATTCAAAAAGTTTTTCCCATATCAATCTGGGGAACATAGGAGGGTAGAATATTGATGCTGCCTGAATGAATTTTCTATAAATGAGTTCAGTTTTGGCCTAAAAATCAAATTTTATAATTTTTAAAATTTGCATGTATAATTTGAACATTTGTTCTTTGTTGTATTCAAAAACTTAATTTACATTGGAGTATGAGCAGTTTGACAAATTTAAGCTAGGTTTTTTGGTGAACCACTTCCATGTCTTCATAATATTTGTTACTGAATATATTGAATTCTGAAAAATATAGAGAAACATAAGTTGTTTCCCCAGTATATTCATAGGGAATCAAGATGGACATCAGAATGGGGAAAACATTACTTCTTAAGTTTGTTGTTTGATAACTTCAGGCAGAAGGGGTTAAACAAGTATTCACTGGAAATTAATGATAATAAAGAAAGTGTTCACAAGCCCATTGCAGCATTATATGGGATTGTTACATATAAAATAAAGAGAAACTGATTGTAATATATGCTCAATTCTCCTATTCATAGCTAATTGGACAACTCTAGCTAGAGTGGCCAGAAATACTAGCACTGCACAATGTCATACATCATGATCCTAACTGTGGCTGTACTGATGGCCACATTTGGCTGGTGGGCCAATGGCAGATCAGATTTTTTCCTCATAACCATCAACCAGTGCTGGTGCCAATTGTGGCCTGTAGATGAAATTGCCTATAAATTCATATAGGTCTAATTGGAAGCCATGTGATGCCAGTAGGCCTCCTTGAAACAAATAGAGACCATTTTTGGTCCTGTCCAGCCTGTCTCTCTCTATGAGGCTGTCATTGGCTAGCTTGTTACCCATTGCTGCTGTTGAAAGCTTTAGTGACACATCCCATGCAAAAGCAACAAAAGCATTTCCATCAATGGAAATGCAATTATTTCCCCTCTTTGCTGCTACCTTCCTCCACCAGTTCCTATAATCTGGCTGGAATATAATCCGATCTATAGTTTTGTCTGGGAGAGGCTGGCAGGAGTGGCTTTCAGTGAGACAGGAGGGCTGGCACGTAGCTGTGTTAACACCCTTACATAATTTTTTTTCACTTTGCCCATCCTTTGAGTACCAGAACTAGCACCGGTGCCATAGGCCAATGGCACCAATAGTACTACACCGGAGGCCAATACCAGTGTTAGCTGATACATCAGCACAGCCCTAATCCTAAATATTCTGCTGGGGTAGACAAGAGCTGTTTGTAATGCAAATGTCACTTGTCATATCTACCTTTTTGTCCTTTGTTATCATAGCATGTGAGTTAGGCCAAGGGATCAAGAGGAGTTTTTATCGAGTATTTGGGGGAATGACTATGAGTTGTCCAAAGCAAGCCCTGATGTGCACTGCCTTGTTTGACCCCTGATTACAAGGGGGTTTCAAAAAGTTCTGCAACTCAACTTGTAAATTTCAAATGACTTTATTAATTAAGACAATTATGCAGTGTATATTTAATCCTTCAAAGAACTCCCCCCCCCAGCATCTATATATCACCGCAGCCTCACCAGCCAATTTTGGAGAGCCCCATGGTACTCACATACAGGGATAGATTTAAGGGCTGAATTCACTGATTGAGCAAGGTCCTGAACCCAAGTAAATGGCTTCCCTGCAATCATCTTTTTCACAGTATTGAATAACCAGAAATCACAGGGAGCCTGGTCAGGAGAGTATGGTGGATGAGGAAGTACCTGGATTCCATCTTGCACTAAATAGTTGGATACTAGCCCAGTCTTGTGAGAATTTGCATTGTTGTCCAGCAGCATCAGTCTTGAAACTCCTGTCTTGGGGCGGTGGGACTTTACTTCCTGGACAATCTTCTTCAGTACTACCTCAGAATAATAATTTCCTGATATTCTGCAGTCCTTTGGCATACAATCAACAACTAGTGGGCCCTAGTAATTAAAAAATTTCATGAACATTCGTTAGTTTGTTCTGAAGTCAGGTCTCAGAACAGGTGGTCTTTCATTGTCAGGGCCTACCCAGACACAGTTTGCTGCCTTGTTGGGGGTCATATAGAAGTAAAACCAACTTTCATCCCCTGTGCAAACGTTTGTCAATTGTTGGGGCCCATTTGGTTAGAACATTTGGAGAATTTCTTGCACACAACGAACTCTTGTCTACCTTTGCTCTTCTGTCAGTTTGTGAGGAACCCATTTTGCACAAATTTTTCTGACACCAATGTGTTGATGGAGAATTGTCACAATACTACCAACACTTTCACTTAATGATGCAGCAGTTGAATGGGGTTCCTCAGTTCCTCGTAAGGTTGATTGTTCTGTCATTCACCATTTCACAGGGACATTCTGAGCAAGTGTCATCTTCCAACACCATCTGCCCATCTCTGAAGTGGTGGATCCATCTGGCGAAAATGTCATAGGAACACATAGCCTCTCCATAAACCAATGTCAAATCCTCATGGATTTTCTTCACACTCTCATTGAGCTGGAACTTCATAAAAATGTAAAAGTGCAAGTTCTCTTTCATAAAATTCACGATAATGAGCCACCTTTGAAATCTCAAGTAATACTGAACTATATTTGTTTACTTTTGAATGAATACAAGAGGTTCTTCTAGGGCCTTATCAACGCAACGAAGCCTATTTTCAATGGTGGTGGCATTTCAATTGTTAACATTCTTGTTTACAAACAGCATGATGATTTGCATAACTTTTGAATCACCCTCGTATGATAACTTCTTATCATGAGAGAGTGTGATCAGAAGTAACTTTGAGAATCTTAGTGTATGACCCTGGACCTGCACTTCATTGAAATAAGCATTTTTAACTGACACCCAATAAATCAAAATATAAATAAATAAATAAATTATTCTGAATTTTTTGTGGACATACAACAATATAGCACTCAAAATTCTGGTTCTTGAGGACTGATCTCTGAGATGATGCATGTATGGTGTATGTGAAAACTGCTTGAAGGGTTAATCAACCTGTAGCAACTGAAGGCTATAGTCTGAAGAGCAGCTCCTGTTATCCTCCTTTAATTGCTCTAACATGTTATGCCCAAGTTTTAGAGAATATTCTTCCTCTCCTTCAGTTCAGGTAGCAGTTAGTTTGAATCATATCTCATTAAGTATAAATTTTCGGTTCTTTTCTTAGATCCTGTTTAGTAAAAGAAAAAGCATCATGCAATTTTAGCATGTTTATGCATGCAGTGCTGTGGATGAAGTAGGCTTCCCTGGCATCTTTAACCCATCTGCATCATCCTTGGTTCAGCTCCAGTTAGTTAGTTTTCATGAAAAGCACAGTCACCCTCCCTGGCCCACATCACCATGTGTCTGAGTGCACAGGATCATGTGAGTATGTTTTGACTGGCAAAAGCAATAAAGCATTTAATTGAACTCGTGTTGCTGTAATTCATGGTTTACTAATGGACACATCTATTGTGAACTAATCTATCAAGATGTCTTTCCCTGGAGTATAGAGCACTTTGAATTTGTTTTGAAGAATCTTGAGAACTGGCTGCACCTTCTTCAGTTGATTGTTGGGGATTAGATGTTGCATTGTTGGTAAAGTCCAGGTACTTACTGATGGCAATGAACCTTACCCTTGGCATGACTTTATTGAAGAATGGTGTCTCCATACATGCATTGCGTCCCTTGAGCAACCAATGAGATTGGACAGTAGGCTTGTATATCAGACTCATTAGGATACACAGGGCAAGGTTGGCCAGAAGCTCATACCTTGTCTAGGGAGTGAAGTTTGTAGCAAAACTGTCTTTGGCAAAGTGGTTAATTTCTGTCACTATATGATCAAAAACAGTCACTGAAGAAAGAACAAAATATTTCTGCCGTTATTGTTGTACCATCCACTGCTGCCTAATTGATTGATTCCAGGCCATCCAGTGAAAGTTATGATGGTTAGAGGGTTCAATACCAATAGGGATCGTCTTTCCATTTGAGCTTTTTTGCTGTCTGTGGAACTTTAGCTCTGGGTGGAGATGGATTTGATTCATGAAGGTCAGAGGCACATGACTAGTCATGGTTAGATTCACAGGATGATTTTGCCTCACTAACTTCAGTCTCAGTCATATCACTTAAATACTGATCCAAATCATTTTCTGCATCCAATTCCAATTATTCATCACAGTTATCACTCAACAAAAACTCACAACCCCTCACAATTGGTTGCCTGAAATTGAACCAATGGCAAGATAATTTTCCTCTCTAATTCCACAATCAATACTTGATAGCAGTTATGATGCAAGTGATTGGTCTTCTTTTGTGGTCCTTGTATCTCCCAGACGTGGTTAGACAATGGACTTAGCAAGTAAACAAGAGGAGATTGTGTACAATGTACAAGTATTTTCTTCTTTAGTATAGCTTCTGCAGTTCCTGAGGTATGGTTGCTCAAAGAACACTGCATTCCAGTATGTCCTCGGTGATACAGGCCAGGCGCAGCCCAATGTACCTGTATGTCTTTTGATGCAGATGGGTTAATAAACACCTCAATTATGGTAGGAATCTGGATGTATACCAGTATATGGGAGTGAAGTTACTCTCACCTAGAAGTAACCCCTGGTACAGTGCATAGGCACTATGAGATGAGCCATGAGACGAGTGAGATGGAATATCAACATCCCAATAGAAATGTGGCTAATGTTTGTCACATTCACACATTGCTGAGGTCGCCACCAGTAACAATTGATAAAAGAATAATTGTATCATTGAGACATAAGGAATAAAGGAGCAGTTGCTGAGAGTTGCTGAGGAGCAGTGGCACAGCCTCAGTGGGTCAGAACCCCCTTCCCCATTATGAATATATTGAGCTATTTTTGATCACTCCCTGCCCTCCTGATGGAGCAATGTAGGTTCTGATTAATCATAATACATGATAATTAAGAGTTGGTTAGGTTTTGTAATGAGAATGTGGGAAGCTTCACCCATGGAAAATTATAACTAGGGCTGTAAGGATTAATGTAATTAACATGAAGTCAAGCAAAATTTGGAATTGATGAGGGTTTGGTTTTTTTTATTTAGCAGAGTGGTTGAAGGTGAAAAACAAATGGAAAAGGTTCTCAGGTGTTCTTTGAGTGCAAAGCAAAGTTTCCTGACTTTTTCAGTGGATGGATCATATCTGTGTGGTCAATATGATGAAGTGATGAAGAAAACATGGAGTATGTCACAGCCCTAGACCTGCTGGGGGTTAATTGCTAAAGGCACTTTGTTCTAGGATGTGTTACCCCCATATGGGACTTCATCAATAGTTGTTGCTGTCTTTTGTGAAGGCTGATATAGCAGAATTGACACTTTCACCTCTTTTTTTATTATCTGGGATGCAGTAAGACCTTGGCTTTTGGGCACACAAATATCCAAAAGCCAAGGTCTATTGGCATGAAAATTCCCAAATGAAGGTCACATTCTTCTTGGAACCAGTTTGAGACTGAGCACCTATTCATTGAAGAATTCAATGGAGAATTTTAGTGACTCCTCCTGGGCATTGGGAAACTTTAGTGGAGTTTCCTGGATCTGGCCATGATGGATGGACTCTATATGTGAGGGATGAGGAAACTATCAGATTGCTATAGCCTTCATTGTTATTGAATGGCTTGAAAGGCCTTCAAGGTAGGCTTTTTGGCCCATCATTTGTCACTATTTTTAGCTCTCAGTTAGCTCAAGGATTCAAACCAGATCTGTCAATGCCTCAACCCCATGTGGGTAGTTATCTGCTTGATTGGAGATTGGCTCATTAATAAAACTTGGCATAGGGTTACATTTGTTGCATTGGTGTAAGCTAAGTTGGAGGGGCATTGAATTGGTTCAGATTGAGATTCTGACTTCATGACAGCATTGGCAGGCAAAAGGACTTAGAATAGCACCTAGGGTTTCATTTGATCTGTTGTGTGGAAGTAAATTTATAATGAAAACAAATGTAATTTGCAAGCAACTGTACCCATCCAAAGAGCATAGTTCCAAATAGTGCTCAGTTTCACATCTGTTGATTATAAAAAGTTCTTTTCACATTAAAATATGTTTAGTCAAGAAAGCCCACTCTGAAGGAGCTTGGATAGACCATATTCTGTTCCTACAACACATACAAGCCAGTCAGGCATTAAGGAACAAATGATTAAAATTGTAACTGTCATTTAGGGGTAATATTTCCAGTTCCTTGTAAAAACGGTAACCTTGAAAAATGAAACAGCTGATATCTTTGCCCTCATACAGCTCAATTAAGTTGACTCACCTCAGGAGCTTGTTAGCTTCCACTCATGTGAGGGGAGTTGACTTGTTGAGCTGTGATGACCATCCTTTGCAGGAGGGATTTAATTCTGTCCTTCCCTATGGTATTCAAGAAATTGAACTGATGATTCCCAAAGGGAGCATTTTGAAACCAGATTAAATATAAATGGTATATGTGCCTTCCAATCTCATATATTTTTGGCTCTTGATGGAAAGAAATTCAGGCAGCACAGATGCTGTGATGATGATCCTATTTGTACTCCATCTGATGTAGGGTTCCCACTTGTTCATAATTAGTATAGACAGTACAGGGTCAGGGTCAGGGGTTTGCAGTATGGGCACTGCCCATACTGCAAACTTGTCTTAATATGGACACTGCTTTGTCCATACTTTGAACTTGTTAAGATTTTTTGAGTTAATGAAGCTCAACAACAGCTAAAACCACTATTTTAAGCCAGTCAAGAGTATTAGACCACACTTATAGTTTCTATTGGTGCCTTGATGTCAATTCTGCCATATCTAGTTTTGGGTATTTGGAGCAGAGTCACATATGCAGCTATAATTTAAAAATTTGTTCATATTTTGTTAATTATAATACAGTGGTACCACGCATAACGAACGCAATTCGTTCCAGCGGTGCGTTCGTTATGCGAGGTGTTCGCGAGTGAAAGTGAAACATTTTTTCCTAATTTCCTTGATTTTTCGCGGCGACGTGGATCGGATTACATGAGATTTCCCATAGACGTCTATGGGAAATCGTGTTTCGCATAAAGAACACCTCGCATAACGAACGCACCGCTGGAACGAATTGCGTTCGTTATGCGAGGTACCACTGTAGTTCCTAATCTGATACGAAGGAATATGTCATGATGATCCGATTCGATTTCTGAGCGTGGTTTTGGCACCGTACATTGATAGAGGAAAAGTCGGTTACTTGATGGGAAACGTGGCTCAGGTGGCATTTTTCTTTTTCAGTCAGATCGGGGTGTAGGATGCTTTTTCTTTGCTCCCTTTTTCTTTGCTCCAATCGATTTCTGAGCCATGTGACCGTGTTTTTGGAACTGTCCGATGATTCATGGAATGTCAGTCCCTCGAAGGGGAAGGTCGCCCGGGTGGAATTTTATTTTTTCTGTCAGATCGGTTTGTACTATGTTTTTTCGTAGCTCCCTTCAATTTCTGAGCTATATGAACTTGGTTTAGGCACTGTCCCATAATTCACGAAATGTCGGTCCCTCAAAGAGGAAGGTGGCCCAGATGGCATTTTTCTTTTTCTGTCAGATCGGTGTGAAGGATGGATTTTCTTATGCCGAGTAGAATTCTGAGCCAAATGAACATGGTTTTGGCACTGTCCAATGATTTAAGAATGGTTGGTCCCTCGGAGAGGAAGGTGGCTCGTCTGGCATTTTTCTTTTTCTGTCAGATCGGTGTGTAGGATTGATTTTCTTATCCCGATTCGATTTCTAAACCATATGAACGTGGTTTTGGCACTGTCCGATGAATCACGAAATGTTGGGGTCTGGAAGAGGGAGAATGCCTAGGTGGCATTTTTATTTTTCTGTCAGATCGGTGTGAAGGATGGATTTTCTTATCCCTAGTCGATTTCTGAACCATATGAACGTGGTTTTGGCACTGTTCGATGGTTAAGGAAAAGTCGGTCCCTGTAAGGGGAAGGTGGCCCAGGTGGTATTTTTTCTTTTTCTGTCAGATCGGTGTGAATGATGGCTTTTCTTATGCCGAGTCGATTTCTGAACCATATGAACGTGGTTTTGGCACTGTCCAATGATTGAGGAAAAGTCGGTCCCTCGACGGGGAAGGTGGACTAGGTGGCATTTTACTTTTTCTGTCAGATCGGTTTGTAGAATGACTTTTCTCATCCCGATTCGATTTCTGAACTATGTGAACGTGGTTTTGGCACTGTTCGATAACGATCGAAAAATGTATTTTGTTTGATAAGAAAGGTGGCCCAGCTGGCATTCTTTTTCTGTCAGATCGGTTTGTAGAATGGCTTTTCTTATCCCGATTCGATTTCTGAGTCATCTGAACGTGGTTTTGGCACTGTCCGATGAGTCACGAATCGTTGGTCCCTCGGAGAGGAAGGTTGCTCGTGTGGCATTTTTCTTTTTCTGTCAAATCGGTGTGAACGATGGATTTTCTTATGCCCAGTCGATTTCTGAGCCATATGAACGTGGTTTTGGCACTGTCCGATAACGATCGAAAAATGTATTTTGTTTGATAAGAAAGGTGGCCCAGCTGGCATTCTTCTTTTTCTGTCAGATCGGTTTGTAGAATGGCTTTTCTTATCCCGATTCGATTTCTGAGTCATATGAACGTGGTTTTGGCACTGTCCGATGAGTCACGAATCGTTGGTCCCTCGGAGAAGAAGGTGGCCCAGGTGGCATTTTTCTTTTTCTGTCAGATCGTTGTGTAGGATGGATTTTCTTATCCCGATTCGATTTCTGAAGCATATGAGGTTTCAAAAGGACTTTAATACGTCATAGCAGACAAATCAACAAACACACTATTGGAATGAATGCCATCATCCACGCATTGAAAACGTAACAGACTTGGAAGAGTCTCAGACACGTTTTATGATAATAATTTAAAAAATGAATCATAAAAAATTGCAGCGCAGAACAGTAATGGCGAAGTGAACAACTGATGTATGTCATTCATCACATGCTTCACAAGTGTTTACGTTTTGGAGAAAATTTTGGCACAGATGTTGGAGTTGGGCCCCCGCCTCCAGGAGGGTCGGAACCTCCTCTTGGGCATGCTCGGGGTGCTACCCGTTCCGCCAGCAACTTGCCTTCTCCTAATTACAATGGTACTTGGTAGGTGATGGTTCCAGATTGGGTTTGGCAATCGGCTCCCAAAAATCGTTGAACGTGTCTTCATCTCTCCCATCGACACATTTGATGGAATGATCTTGTTGAATTCTCGACCTGAGTCTTTTCTGAAATATGATGACATATAGTGGAGAGTTATAAGAGACAGTTTTCATACAATTCATGTAGGTTCTATAGATTGTTGCTTTGCTAAGGGTAAGTATAAAATCAATCAAGGTTTTCGCCTGGTTTGAAATGGACTTTCTTGATGGTAAGGCATGAAATAAAAATATTCTTTCGTCCAACACTATTCCTGGCCAAATTTTATCTAGAAGCTTTTGTATATATTTATTCAGGGATATCAATGAGCGACACGAGAGGAACATATGCATTAAAGTTCCGTCTTCAAAGCAAAATGGACAAGTAGGTGGAATCTGTGCATTCATTTTGTGCAAAGTACTAGGAGATGCAAGGCAATTATGTAGCAATCTCCATGCGATATCACCGTCTTGTTTGAGGGACGGATATCGGTAGGGGATCGGTATGAACATATGCAGCAGCAAATCAGCCTTTCACACTCATATGTAATCTAGCGGAGAAGACGACTAAGAGTAAGGAAACGTTCGCAAAAACCCAGATACGGGCAGATTCAGCCAACTCCCTCATAATATGCATCGGTATGAAGAACGACAGCAGCAAAACAGCCTTTCACAGCTCTATCCCATTATGCGGAAAAAACGACCCAGACTCAGGAAACGTTCGCCAAAAGGCATATACGTGGGGATTCCGGCAACTGTCAAAATATTGGTCGGAATGGACAATGGCAGCAGCAAATCAGACTTTCACACTCATATCGCATTATGCGGAAAAACGACCCAGATTCAGGAAACGTTCGCAAATACGTGCAGATTCCGCCAAGTCTGTCAAAATATGGGTCGGAATAGACAATTGCAGCAGCAAATCAGCCGTTCACACTCATATCTAATCCAGCGGAGAAGACGACTAAGAGTAAGGAAACGTTCGGAAAAACGCAGATACGGGCAGATTCCGCCAACTCTCTCAAAATAAGAATCGGTATGAACATATGCAGCAGAAAATCAGCGTTTCACACTCATATCTCATCCCGCGGAGAAGACGACTAAGACTAAGGAAACGCACGCCAAAACGAAGATACGGGCAGGTTCCGCCAACTGCCAAAATATTGGTCGGAATGGACAATGGCAGCAGCAAATCTGGCTTTCACAGCTGGATCGCATTATGCGGAAAAACGACCCAGATTCAGGAAACGCACGCCAAAACGCAGATAGTTGGAGATTCCGCCAACTCTGTCAAAACATGGGTCGGAATGGACAATGACAGCAGCAAATCAGCCTTTCACACTCATATCTAATCCAGCGGAGAAGACGACTAATAGTAAGGAAACGTTCGCCAAAACGCGGATACGTGCAGATTCCGACCAATCTGTCAAAATATTGGCGGAATAGACAATGGCAGCAGCAAATCTGCCTTTCACTGCTAGATCGCATTATGCGGGAAAAAAAACCCAGATTCAGGAAACGTTCCCCAAAACGAAGATACGGGCAGATTCCGCCAACTCCCTCATTAAATGCATCGGTATGAACATATGCAGCAGCAAATCAGCCTTTCACACTCATATCTAATCCAGCGGAAAAGACGACTAAGAGTAAGGAAAAGTTCGCCAAAACGCAGATACGTGCAGATTCCGCCAACTCTGTCAAATATGGGGCGGAATAGACAATGGAAGCAGCAAATCTGCCTTTCACACTCATATCGCATTATGCGGAAAAAACTGCCAAAACGCAGATACGGGCAGATTCCGCCAACTCTCTCAAAATATGAAGCGGAATGAACATATGCAGCAGCAAATCAGCCTTTCACACTCATATCTAATCCAGCGGAGAAGACGACTAAGAGTAAGGAAACGTTCGGCAAAACGCAGATACGTGCAGGTTCCGCCAACTCCCTCAAAATATTCATCGGCATGAAGAACGACAGCAGAAAAGCATCCTTTCATATCTCGATCGCATTATGCGGAAAAAACGACCCAGATTCAGGAAACGGTCGCGAAAACGTAGATACGTCCAGATTCCGGTAACTCTGTCAAATATGCGGCGGAATAGACAATGGAAGCAGCAAATCTGCCTTTCACACTAATATCGCATTATGCGGAAAAAACCACGAAGATTCAGGAAACGTTCGCCAAAACGAAGATACGGGCAGATTCCGCCAACTCCCTCATAATATGAAGCGGAATGAACATATGCAGCAGCAAATCAGCCTTTCACACTCATATCTAATCCAGCGGAGAAGACGACTAAGAGAAAGGAAACGTTCGGCAAAACGCAGATACGTGGAGATTCCGGCAACTGTCAAAATATTGGTCGGAATAGACATATGCAGCAATAAATCAGCCTTGCACACTCATATCTCATCCCGCGAAGAAGACGACTAAGACTAAGGAAACGCATGCCAAAACGCAGATACGTGGAGATTCCGGCAACTCTGTCAAAATATGGGTCGGAATGGACAATGACAGCAGCAAATCAGCCTTTCACTGCTAGATCGCATTATGTGGAAAAAAGACCCAGATTCAGGAAACGCACGCCAAAACGAAGATACGGGCAGGTTCCGCCAACTCTCTCAAAATATTGGTCGGAATGGACAATGGCAGCAGCAAATCTGGCTTTCACATTCATATGGCATCCCGCGGTGAAGGCAACTAAGACTAAGCGCGATATCTTCCAATGAGAACGGCATGAATTTGACGTTTTTGTGACCTATGGTTGGGAAGATACAAATTTTCGAAGAGATGCATGTAAATCGTGATCTTTGACCTCAAATCATGGCCCCCGGCGTGACCTCATTGTCAGAAATCGGTTCAAAGGCCCTTTCTTGATGTCCCTTATAAGAATTATAAAGAGGAATTTCGATCCAGTTGGGTTCGATTTTCATCTTCCCATAGCACCTTAAACCACGTTCATCCCCTTGTGAATCATAACTGCATGGAGAATCGCGAGTGCGATTCCTTCCTTGAAAGTGTTCCTTTCGGTCTGTCACCATGGGTGGAACGTTTCTTATATTAAGAGGTAAGAAAACGGACGCATGGTCATCTATGATACATAGACAGAGGGAAAAGCCCGAAATCGAAGCATCGTGATTCCCTGTAAGTGACACTTTCGGGCCATCCTGATGAGTGGGACAATTTTTATTCTCATGTGATTCAACATTGCAGGAAGAAAATCGATATATTATCGTTGTGGGATTGTTTTCTAGAAAGAAGTGCTATTGGTCCATCAGGATGGGTTGGATACATATTTCTTTTCACAAAAGAGCAAATGAAACCACGTCCATTTCATGTGGATTCATAATGGCAGTGAGAAAAGCGAGAAACTGACGCAATTGGAAGATCTGGTGAAAAAACGACGTCGTATGGCATATAAGAAATACAGTGTGTTCCCAAAGTTACTTCCTTATTACAAATGGCCCTTTCTCTATAGTGGAACAGTGTAGATACGTCATATTCAGGGTTGAGGATGTAATTCCAATAGGATTCTTGATAGTGAAGTTTTAAAAAAATTTGGAACCACCAACCACTAGACCTCTAACCACTCGAACCACTATCATCATGGACGGCATCAGACTTGTAGCCACCTCTTGCTTCACATTCTCTTCCATCCTTGTAATGACGTGGTAGTAGATAGAAAAACCGATTCGGTTGACGAAAGCGACACAATCTACCCCTGCACGGATTCCTTGGGTTCCAAGAAGTTCGCAGGACGGCCACTGTAAACTTTTTTGAATTTCAGGAAATCCCACAGCCGCGTCTGAAAGTTTAAGATCCAGTAACCTTTGCAGCCAGGCCTATGGCAAGACTTTGCCGATGACACGGTCCTGGGAGATACGATGGAGAAGAGACTTCACATCTCTCCTAACGTGTGGAGGGGCGCCGTCCTGTGATTGTCTTGTTCACAAAACTTCTCTCCCGAAGCGTCTTAATGACGTACGTTTCTAAGAGGGTTAGGTAACGTTCAGCTCTCACAGTTACGGTATGGTAACCGTTTGGAGTAATCTTCTCCAGGAAATAGGGGCCAATGATCTGGCTACTGGTGAATCCAGCCAAAACGATTATCTTCACATCCTCCAGTGGTTGCTCCTGGAAGACGTTGGGTGCCCAGACGAGAAAATTATGGGCATTGACCTGGCCGTGCAGATGGAAGTGTTCCTCGTCTAACCACAGGATGTTCTCAACCACTGGTCCTCGGCTTTCACTCGTGCAAGGAACTGCTGTGTGAATACCATCCGAGCGTCGCAGTCCCATGGTTTCAATACACGCACCCTCCGTATTCTGTACTTGTACATTCTCAAGGTATTGCGTAGCATCTGGAAGATGTCGATTTCAGTATCCCTGTCTGTCTGGCAACACATTCTCAGTGGGGGACGTCTTGTGCATGATCTCATCACCTCCACTGCCGTCGAGGGCTGACCGGTGCGCGGAGCGACCGCAAAACTACACGTCCTTTCGTACCTCCGGATGAGAGGTAAGTATGCGTTACTGGAAATGGGTTCATTGGTTCATGGCGTAGATGGTGAGCACATCAGTATTCCCTCAGAACCAGAAGGAACCCCCTACTCCCTTGGTTGGTAAAAATACCGCCGAACAAGTTCAATTCGAGCCTGTAAACATTGCCTGTTACTAGCTATTGTCATGATAGAAATAGGGAGCTGGACGTTTGTCGCCGCTTTCATCCGGAGCGACGGTGGCGCCGTGTCTCTGGCCGGTATAGTGCCGTCCTGGTGGTGATAAGCGGAACCCTTTTTGGAAAATTTATCGAAACTATGTTTCCATAAATCCTATTGCCAGTACATCACATACGCCGTATATGAAGTTTCAAGGCCTCTCCATAATGAAGACAGGGCCTTTCAAACGGTGTAGTAACTTCACCGGCCGACCGGACTTTGATTTTCATTCACATATAGGTTGCAAATGTGAATCACATCCTTCTCGAGCTCGTGATTCCCACACAGTGAAGATGGGAAACTAGATAAATCACAATAGACTAGGCAATAATATATGCAAGATCTTCTCATGACAGTCACGCAAGTAAAACTAGTTCGGTCGTCAACCTTCAACAATGGTTGTTTTGACCGAGTCGTTAAGCATTTTCATGCAAGCCTCAGGAATTCCGATTGATGTGATATACAGTAGAAACTCGTGCTGCATTCATTACTAATAGATGCAATCGTTCAAAAAGGATTCATTTCAAAAGACAACACCTTAAGGCGTCGCTGTCCCTTATGGCAGGTCTTCCTGCAACCTTCGCAGGTCGATGATATCGTTTCAATGTGGATGGCAGGCATGCCTGTCCTCATCCTCCCTCCACTGCCAAAATTCACGGAATATGCAGAAATGGGACTGTGCTGTGTTGCATGTTCTTGCTTGCACTTGTACAACCTGTTTCCCTCAGCCCATTCACACTCTAATTCAGGTTAGCATGAGGATCATGATTCTTTGTCCAAATGCTATAACGCTTCCTTTAGAAAAACAAGAAAAAAAAGATGTTCAATATCAAGCCACGCAGATTCCAAAAATACAGTGTCAGAATTGATAGAGTTCAACATTTATGGATATTAACTTTCAATGGAATCATCTTTTACTATGTACAGGGTGGGCAAAAAGTCTGTTTACATTAAATTGAATTTCATGCACTGTTGATATGAAAAAAAAAGTGCCTTAGGACCTGGCACAAAATTCAGTTTTGCTGACAAGATGGTGCACACAGATCCAGTGGACTAACATGATTTAATATGATTTTTTTGCTGTACTAAATGTTTATTAAGTGTAGAGGGATTTTTGGCCTACCCTGAACAGAGTGACCCATTTTGAGATTTTACTAATGAATGGCCATGTAAAACACAAACCAATGGATGGAAGAAACTGAAACTTGGCATCTAAACTACTGACAGCATATGCTTCTCAAAGGCTTTCTCAGAGAAACGAGTGATCAATCGCTGAGACATTTGTGCCTCATTTAAACTGTGTCCTTTTGTGGCAAGTCTACCATATATGGAAACTCTCTCTTCCCATCAATAATAAAACTAGCTTCATCCTACACAAACATCTGCAAGAAATTAACTTCACTTTCTGATGCTTGTTTCTTGCATTCTGAGAAGCCCATGCTGCCAGTAGCTTGCATGCCAAGTATCAGCTTCTTCCATCCATTTATCTGTGTTGTTCATTGCAATTCATTAGTAAAATCTCAAAATGGGAGACCCTCTAAAAAACTGTATCTTTGAAAACAGGCTGGATGTACTTGGCCAGGTGGGAACTATTATCACCCTATATGATTCTGCATGCAGCTGGAACACTCAAGCAAAATATGTATCGGCAAAGAAGGAACCAAAACTCACTCAAGGCATCATCCTCGATGAAGAGCTCCACCCGAGACATCATTCTTCACGAGGGATGGAAGACCCAGACAGGATTCTTAGGGCAATGATGCTCTCCATCTTGGAACTGCAAAGCCACATTCTTGAGACTTGGAGATCACACTCGAGGTCACCCACTGCAAAGGACATCCAAGAGCAATCTTCTTTCAGAGCCTGTGCTTCTACAGTTTCAATCTGCTGGATAATTTGCTCCAGGTCCATGGATGGGGAAATCCACCTCCCCTTCAACTATCAAATCCATGAAGAACTTAGGAGCTGGATTTGGGAAAGTATGCAAAGAGGTTGTGACTACTGCAGGCTGATGGCTGCAACACCCTCAAAATCTACTAATGAGAACCAACTTGTGTCCATCCAACTATTGTGACAAATGGGTGACAGATTTGTTTAATTTTAAACTGATTAGTTTTCATAGTGGGAATCTATACAAATAAGTTTATCTCAGTCAAACTGATTCCCATAGGAAGGCATTGTGAGATCCAATTACGAGGGATATCCAGAAAAAAAGGTTACAAGTGCCCTGGAGGGTGCAGGGAATTTTTTTTTTCGNTTACTAACATCACAGTCAACTGTAATACAAAGTTTTAAATAACTCTTACCTGTGCCAGCATTGTTTTGCTCATTATTTAGTTGTGATGTGAAGTCTTATCAGGTGGTTTCAGCTGTAGCAACAGATTCAGTGCATGTCACCTTTTATTATCAACTTAGCTTAAACAGATTCAGTGCATGTCACCTTTTATCATCAACTTAGCTTATTATGGTTATATTGATACTGTAAATGTCATTTTCATGCAAAGAGATATTATGATATCCACATACAAAACTAATTCATGACATCCGCTGGATTTGTGTTAATTCCCTCAGTAAGACTGGAATTCATTATATTTCAAGGTTAAAATTTAGTTCCAGGACAGGTGGCAACTGCATTCACAATACTTCTAATTAGTTTATGATCCAGATTCAGCAGCTCTCTTTTGTCAACAACCTATTAAATCTGTTGCTACAGCTGAAACCACCTGATAAGACTTCACATCACAACTAAATAATGAGCAAAACAATGATGGCACAGGTAAGAGTTATTTAAAATTTTGTATTTCAATTGACTGTGATGTGAGTAAACTCTCAGAAGTTCATGATTTCAGATGATGACACCCTTCACAGAAGGTACAGAGGAAACAATTTTTCCAGAAAAACACTCAAGTGCACATCACAAAACGCATAAGTCTATGGACACCTCTTAGCATTTATGGAAAGATTTCAGGCATTCTTTGATGTGCTCTCAGGTGTTTCTGGAAGCCAAAACTGTTTACAGCAAATGTCTTAAAGGGAAATTTCTCATAGTTCACTTATATTTCAATAATGCATTTGTAGCACATGGCTATTTCTTTTTAGAACATTTGTTTTCCAGAGATGGAGAGATTCAGAGACTCCAATGACAACGAGGAAGAGCATGGTACCACGCCTCTACCAGTCAAAGGAAGACATCAGAAACAAAAGCAGATGCCAGAGAAAGAGAAGAGAAACACCAAGGCCAAGAAGCATCAGGCTGATAAGCAGAATGCAGGAGGAGAAAGCTGGCCCCAATGAAGAAGGTGAAGAATCTCAAGAACTGTGAATAGTCCTGAAAAATTAAAAGCACTGGGAACATTTCTCTAGGTGAAAAACAGACACTATTTTTGAAAATTTCCAAACTTTCTCATAAGGAAATGTAACTCTTCCAAGGAAAACAGATTGGTGCAAAACAGAGAGGAGAGCAACTTGTTTGGAAGTGTCAAGGAAGAGTTTTGCCTTCATGTACTTACAGATTGTTTGCGATCTAAAGATTCAAGTAGGAATGAAGGTCTTCTTGGGGAACCCTGCAACAAGCCAAAGGTCAGCATACACAGCACACAATGACGGGAATCTTGTAGCAAATATTCCTGGAATAGATGGGTGAAGACAATTTTTCAAAGTATCCAGGGTTTCAAATGAGCAGAAACAGATGGTGAGGGACCACATCGATTCAGTCCATGTTGATGCCATGTTGACCATTGCCAAAGAAAAACTTTGAACAAGAGCTGAACCAGCAAAAAAAACCATGACGTGTACTGTGATGGTTGTGAGAGCAGGAATTGTTCCAATAAAGCTGTAAATATATGGCCACATATTCAATGAAAAGTTCAACCTTGACTTTCTGAAGCTCAAAGCTGATGTCTCTGAGAAGAGTTCAAGACAGAAAAGGATTTCCATTGTGGGCTCAAACAGAAGTGTGATAATCACTTTTATGAGGAGGCCAAGCAGAAAAACAATAAAGAGACAAGTTAAACTTGCATAACATAACTGGCTTATGCTTCAGCAAAAAAGAAAGGACATCGTGCCACATGGACTGAGGCAACAATGGGAAAAGTGGAAATGACGTCACTAGTGTTGTCATTCGGAAACTTAAAGAAGCTTTCAGGGAATTTCCCGACATGATGCATCTTAGAACATGGAGTAACAGGTGTTTNAAAGTGGAAATGACGTCACTAGTGTTGTCATTCGGAAACTTAAAGAAGCTTTCAGGGAATTTCCCGACATGATGCATCTTAGAACATGGAGTAACAGGTGTTTCCCTCATCCTAAAAAGATAACCATAAAAGTGTAGAGCCCTGGCCATTCATGCATTCGAGAAGGAAACGGCATACAAGCGGTCATTCGTGAGTGGAGAAGGTGCTGAGAATCTCTGAGTTCTGGTCTGTCTCCTTTTTCCATGCACTTCTTGCTGTACAAAAGAAATAACCACATTAATATAACTCAGATTACCTATACTGACCACAAAGACAATAAGTCCATTGGCAAAAATCTCTATTGCAATGTTATTCCATATAATCAAGTGTGCAACCCACAACTCGCCCATGACTACCCATTTGAAGTGGGTGTAAGACCTCTTGCCACGGTGATGTCATTCATGAGGGAAGGTGCGTGTCTGCTCGACCCGAACGACCAGCCGGATATTTGTGACGCACTTCACGGGGAAGTCTCAGCATGGAGGAGAAACAGGACCACAAAATTATGCTGAAATGGATGCCTGAAGTTGAAAATATCTGTAAAAATGACTTGCTGAATGAATTGTGAAATTGGAATCTTGAAATAAAACATATTCATTGATGGATGATCTCCCTATCAAACAAATGCAAGGAGATTAAATGAATTTTGGGTCAGTTTTTGTTAAACACTTTTGGGAAATGGTGTTGGAGACATATATCACAGCAGTGACGTTAGCTATGAGACTGCTGTTTACTAGTCATAAAAAAGTAACTTCATTTCATTGAGATATTGATTTTGGGGCTTCCCCCAGCAATTTTCAAGCCATCAGCCATGATCCCAGTTAAATTTTTAAAAAAACATAGATACTGGTTGATGGTTAATAGCTAGAGAGAAATGTAGGCAAAGGGAGTAATTTTATTACACCAAGATGTAGGGTGGAAGGAAGCACACAGACAAGATTAAGGAAGTGCAAACCTATAGAATGAAAAAAAAATTCCTCCTTACAACTCCAATTAAAGCAAAAATCACTCCCATTTTAGTAGGCCTCTTCATTACGACAACAGATGTTTCCAGTAGCCTGAGGCAAAACAAACTAGAGGCCCCATTGAGCTCACTCTATGGATGGAGTCTGGCTGGATGGGTCCTTTTGGGATCTTGGGATTGGGTATTATCAGAGGCCAACTTGGGACCCCTCAAGACACAAGGCTCTGGGAAGATTGTCCCAAATCCACCCCTGGGCAGGCCTGATGACAGGGTCTTACCAAAGAATGATGTTGAGAAAGAGAAAATCTACCCTTCATGTTGAAGCACTTATAGCAGAATTTCCACCTCCCATTCATGGTTTGTATTGTGTACTGCATAAATCCCTTCAGTAGATAACATAGTATTATTTTCCCTTCGTCTTTTGATTCAAAACTCTAGTTTAAAGGTAACCATCACGTTTAAGTCAATCCTAGAGAAAGGTATCTGCATCTGAGAATATGTAAACTGCAGATTCCCCAATTGCCCATTGATCTATAAGGTGTTTGGAAAGTAACTCCCTATTTTATAATTGCAATAACTTTTTCACTTTTTGGACAGGAACCCTGGTATTTGTGCCAAAAGAACAAGAATTCAATGGGGTTTTATGATTTCATTGATTTGCTTGTTTGCACTGATAGATTTGATTTTGACACCATGGGGGATCAACACCAATATTAGCACCCATGATGGCTAGAGACTGAAAGCTATGTAGATATGAACCAAGACTCCAAACACACCATACTCGATTAGCAAGGACAGTGCATTTATGTCACACAGGACTAGGCAGCACTTCTCTTCTTTTGGCAAATTTGCACAACTATTATGTCAAGTATATTGGCACATGGGGTTGTCCTCATGAGCTTACTGTTGTCTGAGCAAGTGCTTAATGGAAGTTTCCTAGCAGATGATGGTCATCTATGAATATGAATTTTTTTGCATGTAACTCACATGAGACTTAACTGCCATGCACAATCCAGCCCTGAAGATAACATGAAGAGGCATTCATTAGGAATCAACAGTTTGAAGCACAATGCCCCCTGACTGGAGTCCCTGGCTCACCTCATATTCATTTTCCTCAAACTATGAACAATTGGGTGGTAGTGAGACCTACCTATTTTTTTATATGGGGATATGAGATGTCAACACAAATTATTTTAAACTGAGAAAAACTCATGCAAAATGCCAGACAAAGAGGATGGTAAAACAGACCTTCACAGATACAAAACTGAATAAAGGCAGTCATGAAGGCAATACTGCAAGTGATACTTTGTCTTTTCAGCTCCATCTCCCCCCTACTTCTCCCATGCCCACTTTAGACGGGGAAGAGGTGCCCGTCGTATTTCCAATGGCAGTTAAGCCCCAGCATCAAGGAGCCAGTCTGTGAAAGAAATGCACAGTTATTATTAAAAATTACACATGATGACAATGTGAGAGAAAGTAAGAAAACAGGTACTTGAATGCCACTTAAGTCCTGGAACAAAACTGTTTATGTCACATGAAAATAGCCCACATGAAAATTTCATATAAGACCATATATGAAACATGACACAAGTTTGACACAAGTCACATAAAATATAAGAAGGAAAATATATGACCCCATGCATTTTCATATATTGGCTCATACAAATGCACCATATACTGTCCATATATGCCATGTTATATCTATGTATGGTGAGATTACCTGAAACATGCCTGTTTCCCTGGCAATCAAAAAAAACCTTACGACCAGCGGCACGCAATATACGACTTTCTTTTGTCGCGTAGCAATGATGGAAACCTGAAGTATGGGTTGATAAAGGAAGCCTCGATCCGTTTCTCAGTTTCGACGCGTAAAATCAGCCGGATTTGGGCACATGACTGCTGCTCCCTGGCTTCTGGAGCCTTTGCTGCTGATGTTTCATCGAAAATTGCGGGAAATTCTGGCCGGAAACCAAAACCCTTCGACTTGGACACGGTAAAAAGGGTTCCGCTTTGAAACCGCAAGAATATCCGATCACTCGCGGCTGCCTTGCAAATTCCGAAGTCTATGGTCGGCGTGCAGATCAAAAAGGGCCTGATCAAGCAACACACGAGCCCTTTAAAACCGTTTTTGACCGAGGCAAACAAAAAGGCACAGCTCCAGTACGTGCTTTTGATGTTGGATCAAGATTTCCTTACAACTAGTCCAGTGTTTCAAGACAGGCTAAATCGTGTCCACATCGACGAAAAATGGTTTTTCGTGACGGAGGAGAGCGGCCGCTACTACCTTGTTTTCGATGAAGACGAGCCTTATCGCTCATGCAAGAGCAAAAGGTTTATTGAAAAGGTCATGTTTCTTGCCGTAGTAGCTCGACCCAGATTCGATCCCGGCAAGAATCAGTACTGGTCGGGCAAAATAGGCGTCTTTCCTCTCGTGTTTCAAGAGCCAGCAAGGAGATCAAGCAAGAATCGGCCAGCGGGAACCATGGAAACTAAGCCGATTCCATCGATAACGAAGAGCATCGTCAAAGATGTTCTTATCAATCAGGTGTTTCCGGCGATTCGGAACGCGTGGCCACGAAGACACGGCGGCCAAGAGGAGATATTGGTCCAACAAGACAATGTGAAGCCGCATCCAGACCCTCAGGACCCAGATATAATTGCAGCAGGGAAGAAGGATGGGTTCAGTATTCACCTGGTGTGCCAGCCACCAAATAGTCCAGTTATGAATGTTCTGGATCTCGGATACTTTCGGGCGATTCAATCCTTGCAGCATCAAAAGGCTCCGGCATCTGTGGACGAGCTAATCTCTGCCGTGGTGGACTCCTTCAACGAGATGGGACGCGAAAAACTGGAGAATGTATTCCTATCGCTTCAAAATTGCCTTCTAGGGGTAATGAAGGCTCAAGGTTGGAACGATTACAAGCTTCCTCACATCGGAAAGGACAAACTGACGCGTTTGGGCCTCCTACCGCTTAATTTGCCGTGCCCTATGGATGTAAAATCTGTTCAAGAGTCCCTTTAAATAAACCCTTAACTCCCTTACAAGATCTTTATTGAGAAACAAATTCATTCGCTTCGCTTCACCGCATGCCAATGCAGGGTGAATACTATTGCCACAATGGAGGGACAAAGGTTACTTATTACATAGGGAAGTGTGTCCCTGTTGAGCCACCAAGTGAGTTCAGTTCTTTTATTGGGCCCATCAACAACTAACTACAAAATCTATAGTCGCCAAGAGTCATCAGTCGAAGTGTCTGCCAATCCATCAGGCGCGTTCTTCTTTAGTTAAGAGTCGAAAACCAGAAATAGGACAATCATTTCTGGACAAATAAAAATGGGAAACAGGACAATCATTTCTGGACAGAGGGAGTATTATATAAGATATAATCAATATTTCTCCATTAGGAACCCTGTCAATCTCGTTCAAAATCCCACCCGACATAACCCGATCATTCAGTTACGCAACCATGATACAGCGGTTGCGGCACAAAGAGGTTTGGAAGTAAAAAAAAAAAAAATTAATGTAACGCAAATCGGGAAAATAATATTTCTTTGAAAATTATCAATGTTTCTCCATTAGGAACCCTATCAATCTTGTTCAAAATCCCACCCGACATAACCCGATCATTCTGTTACGCAACCATGATGCAGCGGTTGTAGCACAAATAGGCTAAGATGGATAAAAATACATATATATTTAATGCAAACCGGGAAATTAATTTTATTTAAGATATAATCAATATTTCTCCATTAGGAACCTAATCAATCTCGTTCAAAACCCCACCCGACATAACGCGATCATTCTGTTACACAACCATGATTCAGCGGTTGCGGCAGAAAGAGGTTTGGATGTAGAAAAAAAAATGCATACAACGCAAATCGGGAAAAAAATATTTCTTTGAAAATTATCAAGGTTTCTCACTCGGGATCACTACCAATCTCGTTCAAAATCCCACCCGACATAACCCGATCATTCTGTTACGCAACCATGATGCAGCGGTTGCGTAAGAGAATGGCTAGGGTCCGGCGCGACTTCTACTGGCGCCAGTTACTCATTGATTTTTCCCTCTTCCTCTTGTCTCACGGATTTCATCGAAAGCTCCGTTCTGTCTGTGTTCGGGACAGCTTTTGCGGTTGTTCTGGAGCCAGTCGTTTCACTTCTTGACACAAAGGCGTGATGGAAGTACATGGTTGTGCAAAAGTTCCCGTACACTTTCTTTTCTTTCTCTTACACTTTTTTATTCATAAAGTTGAATTTTGATAAAAACCGTAACCTCAGCTTGTTAGTTGAATAATTATGTACAACAGGAACATCGTGAAAATACAAATCAATCAAATTCTAAGCATATGCTCAAAATTGGTGTCGTCCTCCTTGATACACTCTCGGAGTCGCTTTGGAGCGTTGCGAATGATGGTTGCCAGCTGTTCGACGTTGATTTCATTCCAAGCGCATTGCAAAGCCGTCTTCAGTGCCTCGGTGTTGCGAAAACG